>QGSO01000472.1:174591-211627 GCA_011037825.1 Carya cathayensis
GGCCACCCACTCTTGAGAAATGGTAGGATGCTCTCTCCTATAAATAGGAGAGAGCTCAGAAGAGAAAGGGCATCAAGGCAGTGGAGACGAAGGAGAGAAGACAGAACTTTAAAACTTAGCTTTCATTTTTCAGTTTCATTCTCATTTCATTCGGCAGTTGTTGTTCATTTTAATTCATTTTTCAGTTTCATGCTTCTGTTTTAGTTTTCATTCAGCATCAGTTTATTTTACAGCTTTAATTTGAAACTTAAGGAAGCAAGTTTTCTTTCCATGTTAAAGCAAGCTTTCTTTGTATTCATCTAGGAAATAATTTCTTTTAGTGTTTATTTTATTTAGAGCTCAACTTCAATTTGAGTGTGTAATTTATTTGAAATTTTAATTTAATTGAGAGTTCAATTTCTTTTAGGATGCATTTTATTTAGAGCGTTTATTTTATTTGAGAAATCATTTTATCTGGAAGTTCAGATTTTTGGATTGGAGAACGCAGTCTCCATTTCCAAACATCAAGTTTATTCCTTACAATTCCTGTTTTTATTTAATTTCAGTTTAATGTCTTATATTTTCCGTGCACATTTAATTTCTGTCTATTTAAATTACTGTCATTTATTTATTTTTGCACCTTTAATTTCTGTTTATTTAAATTACTATCATTTATTTTTCTCGCACTTGTAATTCCTCTATTTAGGTTAATGTCATTTATTTTCTTGCATCTTTAATTCCTATTATTTAAATTAATGTCGTTTATTTTTCTTGTTCTTTTAAATTTCAGTCTATTAATTTCAGCAATTTTAATTTAGTTTCATGCATTTTCATTCCTTACTTTTCATCGCTGCATTCAAATCCGACAAACAAATCTAAAAACATGAATCTGGTCCATGACTAGTAAAATTTCCATCCATTGCACATACCATTTATTTTTTTTTTCTTTGTGAAGTTTTTCACAATTTTTCAACGAGTTTAAATTTTGAGTAAATTTTCCCTGAGGAGACGATCTAGGAATTTATTCCTTATTATTACACGACATCCTCCTGCACTTGGGATAGCATTAATGCTACTCATTTTTGAGTGAGTCAATGGTACATCATGGCATTGATGGCAGATGCAGAATAACTAGTGGCTGAGTAGAATACCCCATATAGCGATCAAGAGGATTGTTGGAAGAAGATTGGTGGATGCAAGTTAAGAGTGATTTTATAGAGATATTTGAGAACAAGACAAGTTATCATCTATTCAAATCTTAGTTAGTCACAAATTACAAGATATGCTAGATGCATATTGTCAAAAGTTATCTTGCTAAGCCATCAAGATTAATAGTGGGTTGTCTTTATTTTTCTCGTAAACGCTGAACCTCTACTGTTATTTGTTGATGCTGACATTGTATTTGAATTCTCTCTCATTCCAACTCCTTTATTCGTGGTTGTAGGTCATGAGCATACAACTCTACAAATTTTTTCAACTCTTTGTCTTCTTGCTTTAACCTTTTATTTTTTTCTATCCTTATTAACAAGCTTTTGACGCAACTAAGATATTTGGTTGTTAAGCTGATCAATCTCACTCACCCTCACAGGTAACCTCTAAGACATGACCGTAATAGAGGCAACATATTGAGTACTGAGCATTCTTGATTCTGCAACAACATTAGAATTAGCCCTACTAGAAAAACAGATCTCTGATCCTATCATGGTGTTGACAGCTTCAGAAGAGAAAACTGGTGGTTAACGCGTAAAAGGTTTCTGATTCAAATTTAGAACATTAAAGGAAAAAAGTTGTTTGGCCATTCAATCGTTATGGATAAACTAAAACTAAGTCAAGGAGTAATGTGAAAATGTTTTGTGAGTATCTAATGGGTGAAAATGGTCCTTTTTAAATAGAAACCCAAATCTTTCAAATCTCTATAAAATCTCATTTGTCAACAACATCAGACGATTTAAATCTCCAGCTACACTAAGTTGATAGATTTAGGCCTCAAGGCTTTATAGCACTTGTCGGGACACAGGCGGTTCCAATTATTCGACTATCTATAGTTTCTACTAACACACCATTTTCATCAATCCATTTGTTTATTGCAGTTCCATTTTAATGATGTCAAAAGTGGGAGAAGTTTTAGATTAGAACATGCCAATATTTTTTAAATAATATTGTTTAAATTGTTAAACTTGTTATATATTCTTGGAATTATATTTATATATTGTTTGAAAAACTAATGCACATTCTCAATGAGCTTAAGTATTACTACAGGTTTCAGAGTTCTATTAAGTATTTGTCATCATAAAAAATAGGGAGATTGTTGAACCCAAAGTTTCAAACTCTATATAATTATATATTTACATATGAATACAAGCTCACAATTAAAACTATAGAGTGATTTTGTAAATCTCTTGAGAAAATTTGAAATTAAATTAAGGTTCAAAATTAATATTTTCTCATAAAGCATTAAAATATATTTTCCACATATGCATGATATTTTTGAAAATTAAATTTAAATTTTTGAAAAATGATTGATTGTCATTCTTTACATGTGTATGACATGATTAAAAATTTGAATTTTGAAAAATTGAAAGATGATTGATTATCATTATTCACATATGCATGTTTTGTTTGAATATTTTCAAAAGTGATTGATACTTTTTTGACATATGCAAAAGGTTGATATTTTGTTTGAAATTTTTGAAAAGTAAATAATGCTCCTTTTGTCATATGTGAAAAGTAAAAAGATTATGTTTGAATATTTTGAAAAATGAATAATGTTGTTTTTGACGATTGCAAAAAGGAGAAACTTTTATTAGAATTTTTTTTGTAAAGTGAATGATGTTGTCTTTTACATGTGAATCCTTTTAAATTTGAATATAAAGTCTTACATGCCTATAAATAGCTTAATTGAGATCTTCAAAATGTAACAACAACAAGAGCATACAACATTCATTCAAAACTTTCAATCTCTTTTCTTTAAGTATTGAGCCTTAACCCTTATTCATTTTGAGATAGATATAATTTGCACTGTATGGTTCTTATTTCATTCATTGAAAAGTGTTTTCTAATAACCTACCCAATTTCAGCTCTTGTATCAGTAAAATGGTGTGTATAAGCCTTGTGTGTGTAGAATATGTTCTACACAGGGAATAGTTAAATCACCATGTGTAAAGTGATTGCAAGTATAAAGGGTGTTCTACATAGATTCTTTATAGTGGTATTTCTCAAAGGTGTAGTAGGTTTCTATCTCCACCTGTAGGAGGTTGAATAGTAAATTTGGGAATCCTCAAAATGTAACTTGAGGTGAGCATGTAGGCAGTGAAGCTGAACCTCGTTAACATACTGAGTTTGCTTCTCTCTTACCATTATTATTTATATTTATGCTGCTTAGTATTTTGTAAATATTTTATATTGAGTATTTGATTTATAATTGTTAATTTTTAAATACAACTCAATTCACCCCGTCTTGTGTTAGTCATTTAGGCAACACACCGTTTAAAGAAGGTGTCTGCTCTTTGTAATGATGTGGCATACCTCCAAGGTGACCTAGTAAAATCACAAGAGGAGATAGCTCGTTGTTATCTCGAGGCCAAACTGTTGGAGGAGGAGCAAGATACCGAGCAGGATCGACTAGCTCGCCAAGAAGTGGAGCTGGAGGAGGCCAGGAAGCACTGTCAAGAATACGCTACTGTGATGGAACGAGCCGAGAAGTCATGCCAGGACTTAAGCCTGAATTGTGATCACATCAAGGGAGAGAAGGAAAAGATAGACAAACAACATGAGTTAGTCTGGAAGGCAAACAATAGGCTGGAGGAGAAGTAGGTAAAGCTCTACGACTACTAGTTGCATAATTAGGACATCGAGACTAGCAAATTGGGACTCCGGAGTCTGAGTTGGCCTTTGCTAAGGGAGAAATCATTTCCCAAGATCTATAGATAGCCGCTCTAGAGTCTGAGCTAATTTCTTCCAAGGAAGACCTAGTTCGGCTTTCTCCTTAGTTAGCGGCGGCCAAGGTGGTCCGCAACAAGGCTTGGAGCTACGTGTATAAGGAGGGCTTGGAGAGGTTAAGGGGCCATTTGATGGAGAACCCTTGAACCGACCTAAATACACTTGACTTGAAGACCCTTAAGCCCGACTGTCAGTCCCTCCATGTCATTGACTCCACGGGCAAAAATCTCATGCCTAACGCCTTTTTAGATCTGGCTCCCAATCCCTAACTTGTATTTATATATTTTTTGTTTGTTTTTAGGGATGTATCAAGCCATGAATAATATCATAATAGATGTGATTTTATATTTTTACTAGGTCAGCGTTATTTCTTATTGGTTTACGTGTGCTTTTACCTTGTTTCGTTTGTTTACTCTAGCTTTGTTAAGTGTGAGTACCTCGGATGACCTTGGATGGTTTGCACCTTCATGACCTTTCCTTAGTTTGCTTTCTTGTTTTTTTTGCTTGGGTTTGACCACTCTTGGCAGCAAGGGGGGAAATGCTTAAGGAAGTTGTTTTCTCCTTTTGCCGAGTGAGCATAGAGGTCAACTTTGAGCTAGGCGGGAGATAGACTTAACCGCACTAGGGGGCAAGGAGTAAGATGCTTAATGAAGTTGTTTCCTATGCCCTTCACTGAGTGAGTGCGAAGCTTGGCTTTAAGGGCATACTTTCAATGTTATAATAAGCATTTAAGATATAATGAAACACAAAACAATTTTATTGAAAATGCAAGCTTACATGATGTCCATGAAATGTTCTTTCATGAGGGCTTTGAAGCAAAATACTTTTTTAGATGTTGTGCATTCCATGGGCGATGCAAATCTTTTCCCTTAGCATTCTTCAGCTAGTAGGCTCTAGGTCAATGGCATGTTGTAACTATGTACGCTCCTTCTCACATTGGCCCGATCTTCCCCTTTTCTTGAAAAGTCACTCTGGTTTCTTTTAGCACTAGATCCCCTTCTTTGAATGAACCTCACCCTCCTATTGAAATATTGCTCTGTTTTCCTCTTGTTGGCCGCTATCTTCACTTCTGCTTCTTCTCTCCTTTCCTTCACTAGGTCCAGGTTCTTGCATAGCGCATCTTTGTTTGCTCCTTTGTTGAAATACTAGACTCGGTATCTTGGTATCCCTAACTCCACTGGAATCACTGCTTCAATTCCGTAAGCTCTTGTGAGTGGGGTTTCCCTAGTTGGGTTTTTAATAGTGGTTTGATATGCCCACAAAACCTCAAGTAGTTGTTCTGTCCATGCTCCCTTTTTTACCTTGAGTCTCTTCTTCAAGATCACTACAAGAGCCTTATTGGTCGCTTCGATTTGATTGGTTGGCTTGAGATGTCCTAGGGAGGAATATCTGACCTTTATGCCCAGCTCCGCACGCCAATCTCGATAGTGGTTGGAGTCAAACTTTCACCCATTATCCATAATGATGATCCTAGGTATGCCAAACCTACATACTATGGCCTTGCACAAAAATCTGGTCATGCTAGCAGCTGTTATCGTTGTGAAGGGCTCAGCTTCCACCCATGAGTGAAGTAGTCCACCGCTACTATGATGGACTTTACACCTCCTTTTCCTGGGACCATGGGTCCTACGATGTCCAGTCCTCATTGCCCGAAGGGCCACTAGAAAGTAATCAACATCAATCCCTCAGGCGGATAGTGTGGAATCGGTGTGTGTATTTGGCAATTTGCGCATTTTCTAACAATTTGCTCCGCATATTTGAGGGCTCGGGGCCAATAATAACCGACCCTCATTACTTTTGCCACAAAGTTTCTTCCGCCCGAGTGGTTCCCAAATATCCCCTCTTGTATCTTTACCATTACATACTAGGCGGCTTCTTCCAGGGAGATACACCATAGGAGGGTGAATCAAGCAGCCTTATTCTACAGCTTCCTCGCCTCTTCTTTTTCACTCAACATCTCCCTTATGGTTAAGAACTGGGTTATCTTTCGCACCATTCAGGTACTCCTTCCCCCACTTCTGACACCTCAAGCCCAACAGCAAAAGTCTCTAATGTTTTGGTGACCATAGTCCATGGTAGTGCCGTGTCACCCATGCCCAATGCAGTTCACAATAACTGGTCTTCCTTCTAGGGAGTTTTCCATCTTTGCCAATGCCTCCTAAAAGTATGTCTGCTGAACTCCCACTGTCTATTAGTATCCTTCAAGTGGTGAAGTTGGTGACTAACATTGTTACCACTAGGGCATCATCATGAGAATAAGTTACCTGTGGACAATCATTTTCATCAAAGGATATTGCCATGGCCTTTTGGCTTTGCGCTAGCTTGGCCAATCTTCCAACACTCAAAATTTCTGCATACCTTGCCCTTCTGGCATATGCCTTTGTGTTAGAGGTGGACGAGCTACCCCTAGCAAATCCTCCGGCAATGGTTTGGATTTTTTCTAAAGGAACATTATCTTGATTTCTACAAGAGGTGTTCTTGGCGCTTTTTCTCGTTGCCTTTCTTCTCATTAAGATCTCGTTTATGTGGGGCCTCTAATCCCTTTTAGGTCTCCTTTCTTCTGTCAATCTGGACGACCAGGAATATTGGAAATTAGTCGCCTAAGGTCCCCATTTTCTTGTAACTCTTCTATCCACCATTTCAAGTGATGAGAATCATTCGTTCAGTGTCCTTCCGTGTTGTGATACATGCAATATTTACGAATCCTATGTTAGCAGTCACCACCGCCCTGAGACTGTTCCTCGACTTACATGCACATGTTCAAGTGTGTTTTTCTCGACGGTGCTCCATTGTCGTTCCCCCTGTCATATTTTCCTTTATTCATCTTGGGCTCCTCTTTCTAGCTTTTGCTGCTGGTGGTTCACTTGGACTTGTTAAGGCTTAGACTTTCTCGCCGAATGGTGTCCTCTGCATTAACAAATACATCGTCCTAGTTTATAAATTCTCATAGCGTGACAGGGGTCTTTCTCTCCAACTCAGCCATGAAGGGACTCCAGGGCCAGATGCGGCCTAGGAGTGACACTAGTGTAATCTTCTCATCCTGGTCATCTATATTCATACGCTCTTTGTTGAATATAGAGACAGGTAAGCCGAGGTAAGCCTTTAGGTTCTCATCCTCCTGTTGTGGCCAGTCACTTTCTCCTCCTGCCAGCCATGAACTGTGTAAGGATCTGTCTGCCTAGCTCCTCAAAATTGTTGATGGTGCTAGACTGCAAGGCCATGAACCATCCTCTGGTTGGCCCCTTAAGTGTCAAGGGGAATGTTCAATAGGCAATCTCCTCGGGGAAATGGTGTGGTTTCGTGTGAGCTTTAAATGTCTTCAAATGCTCAATCGAGTCCTTATGCCTGTCGTACATATCCATCTGCAAAATCTTGAACCTTGGTGAGAGTGGGGTGGCCATCACCTTGGCACTATAAGGGAGATTTGTGCTACTGAGCAACTGGTCGACTGAGGACAACGCTCCTATATTCTAGGCCATCTCTTCATATTTATCCATGAGCTTACGTAACTTGTTATGCATCCTCTTATTCTCCTCTTTGTCAGCAGCCATCCCGCTAGTACTTTGTGACTTTGCTTCAAATCGATATTTCTGGCTTGGCCCAAAAACTTCCCTAGATCCCTCATTTCTTTGCCTCAAAATCTTGTTTTCTCGCTAGAGATTCTCCATTTCCAATGCCATCTTCCTTATCTGCTCGTCCATTTCTGTAAATTTTCCTTCCATGCTAGTTGAGATAGCTTCCTGATCGCAAGACGCTTGAGAATGTGTTGTAGCTAGCATACGAAAGGCACGCTGATGTTATCTATAGATCCTATGGACGACACTAACTATTAAGGACATGTTTCGAACCCTAGCCAACAAACTCAATCAACCTGCAATACAAGAAACGTGAGGGCTCAGTGGGTGTGTGACAGCTCTTATGCCTAAGTTAGTATATCTCTTAGAGAGAGTTCTTAATGAATACTTGAGTTTGATTTTTATGTGTTTAGCCTTATATCCCCATCTCTAGGCTGGGTCTCTGTTTTCTATGTGCTTAGGGTGTTTGTCGATTGTGTTTAGGTGCCATGCCATCACATTTAATTCGGTTGTTCCTGTTAATACCTTGGGTCACATCTCCAGTGAGAAGCGGCCTTTTTCTAGGTAACCTATCAAGGACAGAATCTTCCGTCGAGATCTCCTGCCAACGATCCTTACAAGGTCATTTAATGTGGTATGACTTCCAGCAAATTATCTGGTCATGAGGTGTGCCAATGTGAATGTTGTCCCATCTTCCTTTGTGGATCCAGGCCTTCTTTTTCATGGCCATTAGTTGGGCTAGTAGCTTATGGTCCTTGGGCCTTCATGAGGTGGATCGAGCCTAGCCCACACGGGGGATGAATATGGCCCTCCAAAATCAATAAATTTGGTCAACATCCTTTGCGCTATACCTAATTACTATACCTTAATTAGGTATAGCATCATGTAACTTTTTTTTTTTAGAATTAGCCCACTGCAATGAGTTATTTAGAATAAGATCATTTGTCTTTCCATCTCTTAACGCAAAAAAAAAGTGTATTCTAATCACAAGCTGCCACATGTCAAACTTAACTTTTCTAAAGAATAAATTAAACATATTTTAAATTTTCAGTATAAATTTTTTTTATAATAAAATTAGTTTTTACTTAAATAGTTTTTTTTTTTTAAATGTGACTTCTTGTGGTATTTGCCACCCCAACCATCATCAGTGACTATGTTCTGATCATCAAAGCTGCGCTACACCATGGTGGCCAAGGTGGATCCATGACACATTGATGGAAGCCTCGCTTGCACTTAGGTGTTTATGGTCATGTTGGATGGATGAATCACGGTTACCTCGGGGCAACACCAATATCCGAATTGGTTGGAGTATGAAAATCAAGACTAACTTGGCCTAGCACTTAATTCTCGAAAATAAGAGATAAAACTTTCATTCAAAAAAATAGCATAATGAAAATACAATGCAAAATCGAAATAAATAGAGCTGGGGTTTGGCTAGCCCTCCCCCAATCTAGATCTCAATCCAAAATAATTCAAACTTCAAAATCTAAGGGAAACAATCCTTAGATTTAATGAAATAAATCTACTAATTAACAAATTGGTAAAATTCTTAATTTTTAGAAGCAACAACTCGATCACTTCCTCAAATCCGCCTCATCCCTAAAATCAATGAATTTGCGAACAAACTTGTCCAACTTCCTCTAAATTGCCTCATCCCCTAAAATCAAGGGATTTGCCAACAAACTCAGTCAACATCTAGGTGGTAAGTGGTTGGTCCTTCTTGCATCTTTATCAGTCCTCCCCCCTTCAAGACTAACCTTGTCCTCAAGGTCAAGCTCCGGAAGTTGCTCCTTGCTCTTCTTTCCCAAAGTCTTCGTCCTCCTCCGACTCCATCTTAATGAGAAAATTTTGTTTCACCTTGCATTTGTGGCCCATTGTGAACATCTCATTACAATTGAAACAAAACCCATTTTTCCTTCGTTGTTGCATCTCTTCCCATGATAGCCTTTTCATACTCGCGGGTAGTGGTTTGACTCCATTTGATTCACCTCCACTAGGGCCTTCCAGTGAAAAGTCCTTGTTAAAAGTTTTATTTGCACCAAACTTGGAAATCATTGGGGGTGGTTTCATTACATCAAAGCGGCTATTCTTCCTCAAATCTTGGAGTTGATCCTCTTTAATCCGTGCAACCTCCAAGGCTTGCATCAAGGTTTTTGGCTTCTTAAGCTTTACCTCAACCTCCAATTCACTCTTCAAGCCTTTCACAAAAGTTCTAATGAGGGTTTTTTCCAACCATCTATGTATCCTTGTAGACAAGTATTCGAACTCCTTTTGATAATCCCTTAAAGATTCGGTTTGCATGATCTTTGAGAGAGTCTCATGGTAGTCCATATATTCGGTTGGTCCGAATCTCCTTAAGAGTTCATTGACAAATTTTCGCTATTTCAATTCCCTCCTTTGAGCTCTATAGGTCTTCCTCATCCATTGCCAAAATTGGTTAGCCTCCCCCTTAAGGAAGTAGGCAGCATAGGACACCTTAGCATAACCCTCCATGTGATTATACTCGAAGTAATGCTCAGACCTACTTAACCATGTGCTCGGGTCATCATCATTGAACTTAGAAAAATCCATCTTAGGTTTGATGGCTTCCCCCATTGGCCTTCAATTACAAACACCTCTTCTCTCACCTCGATTTTCTTCTTCCCTTTCACTTTCCTTGATTGATTCCTCATCGGAGCTTGATGAATATTTATTAGATGAATCCGAATCCTCCGCCCTCTCATGGTGTTGGCTTCTTCTAGATCTAACGGAACCCTCGGGACAATGGTGTCTCTCGGCCCTTCTTTTATGGTGCCTTCCACCTCCATTCTTAGGTACCCTCCTTTGGTTAACCAATTAGTGGAGTACTTCCTCTATCCATTCAAGCCGTTCAAGTTTGTTGTGCCTTCAAAGTGGCTTCAAGGTTCTCTCTATGCGTCGATTGTCGATGACCATGATCTTTCTCTTTGGCTTTCTCTCCACAGGTTGAACGCCTTTCAATAAGAGCACCAATGATGGAAGTGTCGCTCACGCTTAGGTGTTTACGGTCGTGTTGGATGGATGAATCAAGGGTTACCTCAGGGCAACACCAAGATTCAAATTGGTTGGAGTATGAAAATAAGACTAAATCGAGCTAGCACTCAATTCTCGGCAATAAGTGTTTAAACTTTAATTCAAAAAAATAGCATAATGAAAATACAATGCAAAACTGAAATAAATAGAAATAGGGTTCGGCTAGCCCTCCCCCAATCTAGATCTCAATCCAAAATAATTCAAATTTCTAAATCTAAAGGAAACAATCCCTAAATTTAATGAAATAAATATACTAATTAACAAATTGGTAAAATCTCTAATTTTTAGAAACAACAACTCAATCACCTTTTCCAATCTGTCTCATCTCTAAAATCAAGAAATTTGCCAACAAACTTGTCCAACTTCCTCTAAATCACCTCATCCCTTAAAATTAAGGAATTTATCAACAAACTCGGTTAACATCTAGGTGGTAAGTGGTTGGTCATTCTTGCATCTCCATCATGCATGCAATAGACCGCACCTTGTGGAGCCGTCTAGGCCATCTCATCCTATATAGAATGACTCGATTTTGGCCATTGGTGGTAGCTTGAGATTCGAGTGGTATCGGTGGCCTTTTTATTTTCGAAAGAAAAATTAACTTTTAAAATAAAAGGTGGTTTATATTATAGAAATTTATTTGGATTGTTTAAAGAAGTTCAGTTTATAAATAAATAAATAAATAAAGTTGACGCGTGACAATTTGTAATTGCGCTACTTGTTTTTAGTTGAAATTAATAAAGAGAGGATCGTATTTACAAATAACTTATACGGCAGGGGTTAGTTTAAAAAAACAATATATTGCACAAGTTACTAGACCTATTACCTACGTAAGTACAGCATTGCAAGTCCGAGTCGGCTGCATGACCAAATTGGAACATGTACGTTAAAATACGAAGATGGTGACTGTGATTACAGTTCGCATGGTTCTGTAATGAAATAGTTTCGTTTCAAAACCCGACTCTCGTTAACTATGGAAAGCAAGACCACTACCCACTTGGTAAACCTCTTGCAGTCTTGCATCGACAAGAAAGCCCATCGTGCCGGCAAGATCCTCCACGCTTTTTTCCTCCGCAACGGCCTCGCCTCCCAAACCTTCCTCTCCAACCGCCTCATCGAGCTTTACTCTAAGTGCGGGAAAATCGATTCCGCTTGCCGGGTATTCGATAAAATCCCTCAAAAAGGCCTATATTCTTGGAATGCCATCTTGAGCGCTCACTGTAAAGTGGGCAATGTACAGGATGCCTATGCATTGTTTGTTAAAATGCCGGAAAGAAACACCGTGTCTTGGAACACTTTGATTAGCGCACTCGTTCGAAGTGGGTTGGAACAGAAAGCCTTGGATGCGTATGATGCGATGATCTCGGAAGGATACGTACCTACACATTTCACGTTGGCGAGTGTATTCAGTGGATGCGGCGCCTTGTTAGCTTCGGAGCGTGGTAGTATATGTCATGGTCTTGTTATTAAGATTGGCCTTGACAAAAATATATATGTCGTTAATGCTTTGTTGTGCATGTATGCCAAGTGTGGGCTTATGAAGGATACAATTCAAGTTTTTGGGGACATGCACGAACATAATGAGGTCACTTTTACAGCCATGGTGGGCGGGTTAGTACAGACAGGTCGAGTTATGGATTCTTTGAAAATGTTCAGACTAATGTGTAGGAAAGGAATACGTATCGATTCTGTCTCGTTGTCGAGCATTTTAGGTGCTTGTGCTAGAGGGGTATCAGGAGAATTCTATCAGGATGATCTGAATGACGTCCTTTCGTCCAATGTGCATGGGCAACAAGCTCATGCCCTCACGATTAAACTTGGATTCGAGACAGATCTTCATTTAAATAATTCATTGCTTGATATGTACGCAAAGAATGGGGACATGGATAGTGCCGAGAAGGTTTTTGCTCATTTGCCTGAAGTCAGTGTTGTTTCTTGGAACGTTATGATAGCTGGGCATGGCCAGAAATATCAAAGTGATAAAGCTTTTGATTACTTGCAAAGAATGCAATGGTCCGGTTTTGAGCCAGATGAGGTCACTTATATCAACATGCTTGCAGGATGCATCAAGTCTGGCGATATTGAAACAGGGCGTCGAATATTTGATAGCATGTCATACCCAAGTGTGAGTTCATGGAATGCAATACTCTCTGGCTATACCCAGAGTGGGAATCACAAGGAGGCAATACAACTCTTTAGGGAAATGCAGTTTCAAAGTGCTCAACTTGATCGGACCACTTTGGCCATTATCCTTAGTTCATGTGCGGCAATGGGGCTTCTGGAGTTTGGAAAGCAGGTCCATGCTGCCTCACAGAAGGTTTCCTTTCATACTGACATATATGTTGCCAGTGGACTAATTGGCATGTACTCTAAATGTGGGAAGACAGAGATGGCAGAGTGTATATTTTATAATATGCCTGAATTGGATGTTGTTTGTTGGAACTCAATGATAGCTTGCTTTTCGCTTAATTCTCTAGACTTGGAAGCTTTCAATTTCTTCAAGCAGATGAGACAAAATGGAATATGTCCTACCCAATTTTCTTATGCTACTGTACTGAGTTGCTGTGCGAAACTATCTTCTTCGTCCCAAGGGAGACAGATTCACGCTCAGATAGCAAAAGATGGGTATGTAAGTGACGTCTTTGTGGGTAGTGCTCTTATTGATATGTATTGTAAATGTGGTGATGTGGATGAGGCCCGGCGGTTCTTTGATATGATGCACAGTAAAAATACTGTTACTTGGAATGAAATGATACATGGGTATGCACAGAATGGACGTGGATATGACGCTGTTTCTCTCTACAAAGACATGATTACTTCTGGTCAGCAACCTGATAATATTACATTTATTGCTGTCTTAACTGCTTGTAGCCATTCAGGACTGGTAGATGTGGGTTTGGAGATATTCAATTCAATGAAGCTAGAACATGATGTGGAGCCTGTCTTGGACCACTACACTTGCATCATCGATTCTTTGGGGCGAGCTAACCGGTTCGATGAAGCAGAAGTGCTTATAGATAAGGTGCCATATAAAGATGATTCAGTTCTATGGGAGGTGTTGCTTAGTTCTTGTCGTGTTCATTCTAATGTGAGCTTAGCAGAAAGAGCGGCACAGGAACTTTACCGCTTGGACCCTCAGAATCCTGCTCCTTATGTGCTTCTGGCAAATATATATTCAGGGTTGGGAAGATGGGATGATGTGAGGGCTATTAGAGAGCTGATGAGTGATAAACAAGTCATTAAGGAACCAGGTTATAGTTGGATCGATAATAAGAATGAGGTGCAAACCTTTAAGGTGGATGACGTTCAAGCAGTAAGCGGGGGAACTTGTTAGAATGGATGGTACAAAGTCCAAATTCCTACAGGAGGCCTGATATTTGTCAAGAAGGATTCATCGGATTTGATGGGAAGAGACCGTAATTAAGAATTTTTTTTTAAAGGATGGATCCTCTTGATTTATTAAAAAGCCCTCACTTATTGCAGAGAAATTCCGTAATTACAATCCAACACCTTGGGGAACCAAAAAGAGCCCCGAACCAAAGTGCAAAAACAAACATTGTTCCCAAACAAATCCAATACTCTACGTTAGATCATTTACATCTAATCTGAGGTAAACCAGCAGAGCCGACCGAGCGATTGTTTTTCATTTTTATGTTGACAGATTATTGGTTTTCATGGTTAAATTACGAATTCAAAGCTTCAACAGTAATTGAAGATCAGGAATCCCAATACTTCTTCCTCAAACTTGTAAATAAAAACTTCACATGGTAGAAGGATAACAGATGGAGTCAGATAAATATGAACATTACAAGAAGATAATGGATGTACCCTCAGGTTGCTGGTGCTCATCTTTGAGGAGACTCACTACCGCTTGGAGTATTATGACCTGGAGGTCATTTTCTTCTTCACTGCTATCACTTTGGACAATCAAAGGCAAGTTGAGACCAATTTATGGGCAAGGTTCTAAAGGTTTGAACCAAGGGTATCTCTCCCCTCCCAAGAGAACCCTTCCATGGCAAGACCACATCTTGTGGTGACCTTCAAAAGGAAGGCGGGAAGATCCTTCTGGTTCTCACCAATGTTTTATATCAGAATCTTAGACAAGGACTGATGCTACAAGTTTCAGCAGGTGAAGCAAGTTCTTCTGTCTCTGTCTCTCCCCTCAAGGACTGTTGCCATTCATCCCTGATGGTAACAGTGCCATCCATTTCATGCTTATATAAATTGTTTAATTTCCAAAATGAACAAGGTTGAAACTAAATTATCCAGACTAATTCAGGCATTGTTTGTTGTAACAAAATGAATTCTTAAGCTCCTTTTTTATCTGTAGAAAAACGATTAAGAACTTGCTTTTTTTCTTGCATAGATTGCAATGAGTAACACCAGTGTGAGAAGGATACAAGAGATTATGTATTCTGCCTCAGAGGGTGTTAAGAGCTTGCATACTGCCTATTTTTTCTAATGTAGATGTCACAGTGGAGATTTTACAGTTGTTGCCAACACCTAAGGACTAAAGAATGACTAATTTCAGATGTTTGAACGCACTTGGGAATAGGAAAGTAGTGCCATATACTTTCTGACAGAATTCACATCAGAGTAGAAAACATAAATGTCTCCGAAAAACCAATGGAGGTCACAAAAGGAGAAATTGCATAGTCAATAATTCGCATTATTAATAAAAAAAAATAACATTTAACCTTTCACTCAAAAAATAGAATCGACTTCGGATCTAGAAATTTCAAACTCCAGTAGTCAATATTTTGTATTCTAAATGAATGTGACAGATCACCAAGGAATTTCCTGACCATCCCAGGCAAAAAACTTGCCATTGTCGTGGCTCTTTGCATTGTTGATAATGCCTAGGAGCTTCTGAACCGAGAACTCTTTGGTAAATGGCTTGCCCTCTGGAACATTTCTCTGAAATGGCTTAGAGAGATCAGTATCCACTGTGCCAGGGTGCAACAAAATGCATATAATTGGATCCTTTCTTCGGGCAAACTCTACTGAGACAGTTTTTGTCACTGCAAGCATCAGTTGCAAATGAATTATAATAATATAACAGAACCACTATTTGTTTCTTTTGATCTGTTTAATCACATGGAGATTGATAGGTATATATAATTGAACTTTACCAATGGAAGCATCCAATATATTCAATAACATCTCTTGAGTCAGTCTGCATATGTATAGCATTCAAACAGGTATATGACAATACCACAACCATTGACATTAGCACCGCTGGTGCAACATTTTTAATAGCAATACGAAACAGAATTGAAAGATATCAATTGCATGTAGTAATGATCTCAGTGTTAGAGCAAGAAAATCCATGCTATTGAGAATTAAATGAAGAATTCATACGCTGATTAAGTGCAGTCTTTGAAGATCGGTATGAATGCCAGCCCCCAAGGCGATTGTCCCCAATGGATCCCACCCTGGCGCTTAAATTGGCCACAACTGCAACATCCCTTTCAGTCCCAGAGCCTCCACCCACCTTTAGAAGAGGCCACATGTGCTGCTCGTACAAATAACGAACTACAATCTTTATTCACATTATTAAAGGAGTAATGCTAGCTACAAGCCCCAAATAGACAAGCCTCATACAAGCTTTTTGTAAAAAAGTGAGTTTCACTAGTAAAGCATAGTTGTTTTTACAAGGGCCTGCATGAGGCTTGTTTATTTGGAACTTGTACAAATCATTTCTCTTACCAAATAAGCTTAAAAAAAAACTCAAACAAAATAGTTGAAAAAGGAAGCCCTATTGCAATCATTTCATAACATGCTTATTGGATATGATATATAACCACCCAAACAATTTGAGATCCCATTCACCACCTTCCTATACTCAATCAGGGGATTACATAATACCACCGTGTTTTGGGAGCTAGTTTTGTTAAGAAGCAATTCCTGCATCTAGAAATTATTTCTTGGAGAAGTCCAGTGATAATGAAGGCGAGATGCTAGATCTAGACATCTTTCCAGTCTGATAACATGAAGAAGCCTTCTTTCACACTTATTTTAAGCATATATTACTAACACAAGCAGTGGGCGGGAATCTATAACAGTACATTCATTGCAATCGTCTTTGCAATGTTCTCTGGATTAAATGGAGGTTAGAAGCTGAGGACAATGGTATCAGTACCTGAGTTTTTTCTGGTTCAAAAACTTGTTGCAAATTTTTTGCTGACGAGGAATCTCAGAGACTGCAAATACAACTTGTCTTTTACCCCCTTTAAACCCCAGACACATGTAATGCGTCCCCATCACACAGATTAGGTAAATTATAGGTTTTCCACCTATGAGACGTGGCCCCTAGAAAGTATGGACTATATTCTAATCTCATCAAATCAAGCACTAAAAAAAATATTATTCAGCATTTCATTCAATCTTTGAAGACTTTCTTGCCTAATAGGATGCAGGTGTCAGTTCTGCTAAACCGCTTTGTTCAAAGCTAAAGACAAGTGACAAAAAAAAAAAATTATTAAGCATACCTTGATCACTAGAATAGGACCAACGGCATTAACTTCATATGCAAGAAGCAAAGATGACTTTTCTACTTTGCTCAATGTTGTTTCTGTACTGCAAATTGAAGAATATTAGTGACTGCCAGGATTTATTGGAAAAAAGTAAGCTCCTGGCACCAAGAATCGTAGCTCTGGTCCACGATCTGAACTTATACTGCAGATTTTAACACCTATTACAAGTCTCGAAATCCTGATATAAGCAATGACACGAGCAGTACCTGGGTGCAGTACATCCGGTATTGAAAGAATGCCAGATGCATTAATGAGAAGGTTTAAAGAGCCAAATGTTTCTCTAATGGAGTTTGCAGATGCCTGAAATGTGACATAAAATGAGGAGAGAAACTAAATAGCAAAATCAAATTTGTTGAAAAAAAGGAAAATTTCGAAAATCTTACAACCACCTTTATTTCTTTTTCCATTTTCCTTTTTCTTTGGAGAAAGCAAAATTAAATAATCTTTCCATATCTATTTCAATTGGCCTCCAACTTTTCAATCTTTCTATCTGAATTTCCAACAAAAGGCCTAATACCTTTCCCATTAATCTCAATTGCAAAAACAACTATTGAACTCAAATGATGGTAATTAGGAAAAGCAAAAATTTGATTTCCTTAGTCCACCAAATCAAGGTATATAAATTATAGATAGTGAAAAAGGGCCAAGCCAAAAAAGTGCAAAAAACCATGTTGGATGGATCGGGTTGCAAATGTTAGCTCCCTTTCAAGTAAGAGAGTGATGTAACCTCTATGGTGCTCTCAAGGGTCAGATCCAACCGTTGAATGCTAAGTCGTTCAGAAAATTTGTTTTTCAGATACAGAAGCCCAGTTGCAGCATCAGGATTGCGGCAAGTAGCAATAACATGCCCTTTCTCTTCCTTCTCCAGCAGCTGCTTAACCTATGCAAGCAGAAAACAAGTCAATGCCATACAAAGAGAATTACTTCAATTAATGCATCATCGATTTTAATCCCTCTCCCTCTCTCTCTCTCTGTCTGTCTCTCTCTATAATGATTCATTATATTCAATCTCAATTTAATGTCAACAATCCCAAAAGAAGAGCAAGAGGTTTCAGGAAAAGCACCAGGCAGGGAGCACAAGCATGACAATGATTCTCACTAACATCCACAGATTATGGTAGCAATAATGCCAATAAAATACCTTTAAATCTAACTTACTTAAAAACGACTCCAGCAAGGCTGTTTTAGTACTGTGAATTTAAGACCATGCACTGAAAACAAAATCAATTCATAACATAAAGGAAGAACCAAAAGAGCAAAATTCACTATCTAAGTATGTTCAACTTTGGCACTGTCTACTATTTAAACAATCTCCAATCAAGAAAATAACTGTAGAACTATATTTTAATAATTTCCCCTACGTAAAAGCATTACCTAGCCATAAAAACCATATGTGGAAGATTTTATTTATATATAATAATAGTTATAGTCCTATCAAGCCCTAAAGAACCTAAATGGTGGCCTCCCATAGACATCTAAAAATTGTCTTACCAAATTGTGAACAGAAATTTACAGTTGACTCATTGGAAGAATGGGAAATCCAACAAAAGCACTAAAACGGAGTTCAGAACATGCTTGAAAGTTTATTCTAGAGTGCCAAAGACAATGATTGTTGATTGGCCACCCTTAAAACCAGGAGTAGACAAAAGTTGTACAAGAAGACAATGAATGCAACATTTTTCCAGGTCTTTACAGAACCAATAGAGTAACACCCACTACTTGATGTCAAATAACCTTAAAATGATCATTTTAGATATTTTTTGATCAACACTCCAAAGCATAAAAGTTTAACTATGAAAAATTGGAAGATAACACACATATACTCAAAGTTCATTCTTCCCCAATGTCATAAAGCATATTAGGCAAAGTTTTTGTGCTTTGTGGCGTGGTACTGCAGATAAAGCATCAAGGGCTAAGGTTAGTTGAAAAGTTTAATCCAAAATTGGAGGGTGGCTTGATTTTTAGCAGACTTGGTGATTTAAGAGGTGAAAGCTATTGGATTGCCACCCAACCTTTACAACGCTAATGAAAGCTAGATCAGAGTTTAAAGCATGCAGCCTTTCTTAAACTCACAATTGTAAAAGGATAAAATAAAATACTTCTCTTTGACAAGATAAATGCACATGTTGAGAAATGGTATACTTGGTTCAAATCGCTACCAGAATCAAATTCAACCGAAGTGCTTCCAAATCCTAAAGTAGAGGATTTAGTGTTTAGGGATCTGCTAAATCAGGATACTTATGAGTTTGCTTCCGCTTAAAACGCTTTTAGGAGACATTGCTATTCCATAAAGCCTGGCTTGCTGGCCAAAAACAGCCATACATAAAAGACAAGAAATCATAAAGGCTTTTATAATGGAGGTTTGCCATATCAACCATTTTGGCTATGCATGTAGTTTTGTTTCTATCAGATCCTGGAAAATTGCCAACATTCTGCTCTATTCGTAATTGATTTGGGCTGTTTAATACTGGGAAAAATTTCTGGTGGCATGCCGATGCTTGTTGTATTTCCATTTTCCTCAATTATGATTTGCTTGACTTACACAGGTATGTTTTTTTTTTTTTTTACTTGCTCGGTTTGAATATTAGATCATTCACCCAAAAAATAATAACAAAAAAGGTCCCAAGAGCCGGGGCTCAAAATGAAACCCCTAATTTTTTTCCTATTCCAATTGTTAATAGTTGGTTATTCCCAATATTTCCAAAATTAACAGCATAACCATTATATGTATTGGTAGCATCTAGGCATCACCATTACAGGTTATAGTACATTCAAACATATGGTAATTATGCACCAAATCTTTGAATTCACAGGTAAGCTATCAAATTTAACGCCCTTACGTTTACCAAATTTATTTAATAGTAGCGTAAGGTCAGTGAGAGCCCGCATTTGGTTCATCTTTCAGAACATAGCCTAGGCACTTACAGAAAGAAATGGAAAGAAAATCTTTTTATTTCGGAAGAAGCTTCATTTCTCCTTCTTTTCCATTAGCTTTGGAAGTGCAACAATCCCAGCAAAGCTTTACGGATGAAACAGACCAGTCCATCTTAGATATATGAACCATGTACGCCAAAGAGTGGAAAGGAAAATGTAAATGTAAATGTAAAGAGAAGTGGAAGGAAAGCTCACAAATTCAAGGCCAATTCCTCTGGAAGCTCCCTGCACCATGGAAACCCCACCTTCCAAATTCAAAGCAGAAGAAGATTTTGAAGACACGGAAGCCCGTCGCCATCGGGATATTGATCTCATGCTCAGAGGTGTTGTCACAAACACCCGCTGGTTCAAAAGGAAAAGCTTATTCATTTTGCACTTTGTTTGACGTTAAACTGTAGACTATAGAGGCTCGGGTGTAGAACAAATTGAACAATGCATTTGGAGTTCTCAACTGAACGCCTCGCGTAAATGCAAAATTGTATGGCTGTTAGCCTGCCACCATTAACGTTTCTTTAGTTCAACTTCGTGTGCTACCGTCCGCCCCTTTTTCTTTATATGTTATATATATTTGTTTCTAATGCAGAATGAGTTTTGCTAACCATCCGAAAATTTGTAGGCACTTATGAACAGTAATTTTAGTGTTTATGTGAAAGTTCTTTCACACGAAATTCAGTATTTTTCTTCATCATTTTTCATGGAAAATATATAAAAATAATGGGGGAAAAGTTATTTCCTAAAATTCCCATATTTGGGATTGGCAACTATTTCTTTCTAGGTTAGCATTTCATTAATAACAAAAATATAGTAAAAGAAGGGGTGAAGATTTCAAGAAATACCCAATTCAAGTTCGTACAACGCCTAAAGATAAAATTAAAAAACATTTTGGGCCTCAATAAATTGTTCTCCTCACATGGCAACAAATGTTGGTCTAACTAAGGAGGCCTCTTTGATTGACAATTTTGGTAAGTTAAAATAGAGAGTCATAATGTCATGATTAGAGATGGAGATACTTCTTATCCTTCACTTTGTTGTTTTGGATTATTTGATTATTTGGTGGAAATTACCTCATCATCTTCTCATCTTGATCTCTAGTGAGTGAAAAGAATATAAACTATCCCTCAAGAAAAGAAGCAATTTGCTGGAAGAAGCGTTGGAAGGGGTGGCAAGTGTGCCACACATGCATGAGATTTAGTGGTAGATGAGAGGTCTGAGATCAATTTTTTTTTATTTTTTTATTTTTTTCCATCTAACAAATTGGGAGAAACAAATGAGATGTAAGCTTTTTGTAATAAAAGATTATATACTGGATGGTAACAAAGCCATGTAACTTGTAAGTATACTTCCGCAGCTATTACTTTGGAGTCTCGACAAACTCTATTGCTACACTAGTTGTTGTACTCCCCTCTGCCATCACAGGTGTGGCATGTACAAGCGTGTATGTCTCCCCTCGACTCCAAGATCTTACATCCACTAAATTGACCCCATTTCTCCATACCTGTGGTGGCTCTTAGCCTTGAGATAAAGCACCAATGCTCCTTCCTCTCCCCCCATCCTTCGCTTTAACTTGACTTCCCAACTTCCCCACCCTTTACCCTAGCTAGTTCCAACTAATAAAAAGCCCCCACCATCTCTTGGCATCAGTAACTATGGGGGATGAAATCTTCATCAACTATTGCTATGGGGGATGACACCTCCATTGATCTTACAAATCTTGTATATCACAATCCCGACCAGTATGACTCAGAGAAGCATTCACAACGGTTTTGGATGGAAAAATGAGCTTAGTGTTAGATATAAGTGGCGCTCCCTGTCACGTTTTGGAAACTCAATTGGATGTTGAACTTGAAATTGAACACCGGCGAAACAACCAACCTAGTCAGTTTGCACCAACAACAGGTACATTGATTAACACTATGAGCTCGAACAAAGATTCATTTCCATTTTGGTATAGTAGAGAACCCCTCGAGAGGGGGAGAAGGTGGTAGAGGACGGCCTATTATTGGACCTAGCCACCCTCTTAAACCGAAAATTAGGGCATGCACTCATCTACCCTGCAACCATCTAGTGGATGCCCCCACTACCATAGTTATGCTTAGATGGTCAAAAGGAGCACGATGTATGTGAATTCGTTTGCTTTAATCAAATCCTCTATAATACTTTAATATATTCCACCCTTGATTATAGATAGGGTTAAAAGGGTGTTCTACCAAAAGAAATTGTTGAGAAGGGATGCAAGGAGTGGGAGAGTACCCTTGTTGGATATTTTATGGGGGAAGAAATTGCCATACAATATGGTTAGCACAATAGCATTAAAATTGTGGAGGGAACATGGCTTAATCGAGCTATTTAAGTTTATAATGGCTTTTATTTCTTCAAATTCATGAAATTGAAAAAATGTTTGAAATATTGGATATTGCCTCTTGACATATGGTAAATAGACCCTTAGTATTGAAGAAATGGTAGCCTAATATGACTTATTGCAAAGAGGAAATAAAGAAATCCCTCTTTGGGTGAAACTAAGAAGTATACCTAATGAGGCATGGTCTACAAAAGGGTTGGAGTTTCATTGCTAGGGTTAGTGGAACACCACTTTATCTTGACCGTATGACCAACTGGAAAAAAAGAGGGAACTATGTGAGAGTTTGTGTGGAGGTGAAATCCTTGAAGGAGCTTCCTCGAACCTTTGAATTTCAAGTTGAGGGATGTGAGATTGTTTCCATTAGCATGGATTACAATTGGAAACCCCATATCTACCAATATTGAGGAAATGAAATGGGATCAAAATATGTTGTTAATTTTAGACATGGGCCAAGGTTAATGCAATAAACTATTGTTAATTTCCTATCATTAGCGCTTCCAGCCTAATCACTATCACAAAAGCCATGAATATCGAAAGACCTTCACGTTTAGTGTAAGCCATGCTCAATTGTGTCCTTAAGGTATGGCAGTATCATTGATTGCAAAGTCACTTTTGAGCCTTTGAAGAAGACATGAGATGCCAAATGAAGAGTCATTAATAATCAAGATATCTTTCACATATATGAGGATGAAGATACAAAAGTAGGACTCGTAAACATAAAAAAGTGATGTGTAAACTTGAGAAACTGTGAGTCCAAGCTCCATCAGAGATTGAGAAAGGCGCATAAACCAGTCTCTAGGGTGCTTAAGGACATACAAAGATTTATGAAGCTTACAAACATAATCTAGATAGAAAGTTTCTTCAAAACCCCAAAGTTGTTCCATGAATATCTCTTCTTCAAGGTGATCATATAGAAATGCATTGAAGATGCCAAGTTGTTGTATAAATCAATTGTGATGCATTATAAGGCCTAAACATGAGTGGAATTGTGGCATGTTTGATGACAAGGCTATATTTCTTTGTAAATTCAATGCCATCCTCTTGATCAAAACTCGTTACCACTAGCCTTGCCTTGTAATGGTCAATAGATCCATCAAACTTTTGCTTTAGTTTGAATACCCTCTTATTGTAAACAACTTGTTTATAAGGTGATCGAGGACATAAGGACCAAGTGTGCTTGTCCATAAGGGCTTTGTATTTTGCTTCCATTGTGGTAACCCAATTGTGATCTTTAGAAACCTAATTATAAGTGTGTGGTTCCACAAAGTGGGTGATGGAGGAGAGAGTCTAAATAGGATGTTTAGAGCAGTAATAAAGTTGAAAATCAAGAAATTGTTTTGGTCTTAGGGAATTGGTCTGTGATCTAGTAACCATACGTGATGGATGACGATTTGTAAGTGAGGAATTTGTAGATGGGGTTATAGGGGATGAGTCCGGAAGTGGTTTATTTGAGATGAAGCTAAGGGAGGATGTATTTGTATATGGGTCCAAGGGTGCAGGTGAAGAGGAAGAGGGTTGACTAGGAGTAGGGCTAGCTGCAAGAGAAACATTAGTAGACATTAAAAATTTAGAAGGAAAGGGATTGGAGAAAGAGAACTAACCATTACCTATTGGTGCATGAGCTGCAGGATCCAAGGAAGCCACCTTTGAAGAGCAAGGCAAGTGGAGGATGGAAAATTGTTCTCATAAAAAATGGCATGTCAAGAAATGTAGACTATATTGGTTTGAGGCTCTAAAAACTTATATCCTTTTTGGCTTGCATTATAATTTTAAAAAAAAAATTGCTGTAGTAGACAAGTTTGTGGGTTGTATATGGGCAAAATAAGGGGAAGCATGCACAACGAAAGGACTTGAGACTCAAGTAATCTAGGTGCATGTGGAATAACACAAAGTATAGAGAGGATTTGTGCAAAACAAGGATAGGCATACGGTTGATAATATACACATCTGTAAAAGAATTTATCTACCCAATATTTGGAGGGTAAGTGAGAGTGATCAATGAGCAATGCTAGGCCAATTTTTGTGATGTACCTATGGTTTTATTCAGATATACCCTTTTTTATGAGGTATAGGGACAAGTTAATTTATGGAGGGTCCCATGTTTTTCTAGGAAATGTGTAAACGAGGAAGAGACGTATTTGCTATTATTATCAGTTTGTTGTTGCTTAATTTTCGTGGAAATGGACTCTCAACAAAACATTTAAATTTCAGGAAGCATAAAGCTACATCTAGTCTTTGTTTAAGAGGGAAGAGTTAGGAGAAATGAAAAAAAATCATCAATAAAGTCTACAACATCCCCTTCACTTGACAAACTTGTTGATAATATTCATTGGATGTTACACATAAAGATCCAGAAATGGTGCATGTGACATCATAAAAAATCCTAAAAAATTCTACAAAAACCTGGATATTTTCCCAATCAACGTTGTTAGGCTACCCTGATCTCTCTTCATTCTTATCAAAATGGTGGACATATTGCATATTCTCATCACTCATGGCAAGAAATAATGTTAAAACTAGGTTCCAAGTCTACTCTGTTCCAAGTCCTTAGAGTAGACTTGGAACCCTTCACCCTCCACAATGTAAAATGGTAGTTCGTCTATTATGATAGGTCAAACTCCATAAACCCCTTCAATGTATTGCCCCTGCTATTGATCTCATACACCATCTTCTTAAGTGCAATCTCCAATCTAAACTGATTATTTTCAAGTATTGCATGTCATATAAGACTCTTCTTGTACTGTTCTTCTAAATGATTTTTCATGAGGGAAGTACCATGTCGTTTATAATAACAACCATAAACAAAACCACAATGATTACATTGTACTTGTGGATCATTGGAGTTGGCATCCTCTAAGTTGGTAAAATGTTCACACACGATGGAAACAAATTTTTTCTTTGGTAGACCCATGGGTGTAAGGGTGAAGGTAGGTGTAGGGGAGGTAACACTAGTGTTACTGGTTGGACTTGGAGTAGTATTATGATCACCCACACTAGCACAATTAGCATTATCCATGGGTTCGACAAATGATCAAGCACTCGACATGGCCCAAAGTACTAAAAATTGTAGGTTTTTAAAATCACAAAAATTAATATCATACAAAAAATTACACAATCTAGTTTTGAAATTGATTAAAATAAAAACCCCAAGCTAGATTAGGGTTTCAAATTGTACCCATAATCTAATTTAGGGTTTGAATCCGAAACCCTAAACTGATTTTGGGTTTTTTAGGATTTTGGATTGAACCACTAAATTGAAACCCTAAAACCATTTAGGGGTTCAATATGAATCCTTAATCTAATTTAGAGTTTCAGATTGAACCCTTAAATTATTTAGGATCACTGATTCAATATCCTAAAATCATCTAGGGTTTCATTCCGAACCTAGAAACTAATTTAGGGTCTTAGATTGAAACCATATATCATCTAATCCTAAAATCAATCTAGAATTGAAGGACATAAATCCACAATCGAACATATAGCACACAATCCAACTCCACATAATCCAAAACACAATCCCATCCTCCATTGAAGACAATCCCATTCTTCATTGAACATATAAAAAAATTTAAAATTTCAAACTTAGGTTTTCAAGTTACTTACAAGATGACATGGAGAGAAAAATGAACTTAGCAATGGTGACGACGATAGAGTATTAGTGGATTATATTTACTTGAATTAATTCCTATGTTTTATCTATGTATTTTGGGTATAGACATATTTGTATAGCTATATAGGATTTATAGGATTTGTGATTTGAATCCCTTTAGAATAGGAAGTCAGATTTCAAATTTCTGATCTATGTAATCTATTTTTTCTATTTATAAATGAGAAGAAAGAGGCAGGTGATCATTCAACCAAAGAAACTTGTTATGGTATCAGAGACAGGTTCTCAGCTAGGGTTTTTTTGTTTCCAGAGTTGCGGCTATTTTTTTCTCTAGTCTTAAGGGTTACAGCTAGGGTTTCTTGTCTATCATGTCTTTTGAAATTAGAGATTCTCTTATAGTTCGATTAAATGGAAAGAATTATACTACGTGGCCTTTTCATTTTCAACTATTGGTGAAAGGCAATGAACTTTAGGGTCATATTGATGGGAGTAGTGTTGCGCAGGAGGACAAAGATCAATGGGCTTCTTGGGAAAGCAAGGATGCCCGAGTCATGTCTTGGATTCTTGTATCTATTGATCCGCATGTTATCTTGAATTTACGCTCATTCAATAATGCTCATGATATGTGGAATCATCTCAAGTGGCTGTATACTCAGAATAATGTAGTTAGGAGATTTCAACTCGAACTAGAGATGTCGAATTTCTCTTAAGGAGCTCTCTTTGTGGAGGGGTTTTATTATGATTTTTGTAACTTGTGGGCTGAGTATACAAATATTGTATATACTTCAATTCCAGCAACAAGTTTGGTCGATATTCAAGCTGTTCATAAAGCAAGTATACGGGCACAGTTTCTTATGAAACTAAGGCTTGAATTTGAATTTATTCGTGCTAATCTGATCAATCGAGATCTTGTACCTCCACTTGATATGTGTTTGGGAGAGATATTTTGAGAGGAGCAAAGATTGATGACCCAAACAGCTATGGAATAAGCTACTCCAGCTCCTGTGGCATATGCAGCTCAAGGAAAACCAAAGTGAGTGATTTAAGCACTATTTAATGCTATAGTTGCAAAGATCAACCTTTAAACTTTGGTATTTTGATTTCCGTACCACCAACCATATGACAAGTGCCTCTGTAATAACCCCGCCCTGGGAAGAGTGAAATCGCTACTTAATCTATTCTTTTTTTTTCTTTTCTTCTTTTCTTTTCTAGTAATACGTGATAAGCATAAATATATGACACGTGTGCTCTAAATTTCTAATTTAATAAAGGGTAACACCTAATAGATATTTTATTTAAACATTCATCCATAAACATAACTCATCATCCATGTAAGGTCGAACCAACAGGGAAGACACTAAGCATCTGCCTTTCCCTCCGCAGTAATTCCCTGCTCCCCAGCCTCATCGTCATTATTTGGATTGTTAAATCCAAGGTTTCAAGTTTCGTGTAATTATATATCTACACATGGATTTTGATGATAACAAATGAATTCAAAGAATAAAGGAGTCTCAAACTCAAGTTGTCTACACAATGGAGTCAAGCATATCAAGGAATCAAATATAAGCAAGAAAGGAATAAGTTCACATTAAAACTCATAGAGTAATGTTGTAAATCTCTTAAAAATTTGAAATTAGGATTAAGGTTCAAAATTAATATTTTATCATAAAACATTAAAATACATTTTCCACATGTGCATGAATGTTTTGAAAATTAAATTTGAAAAATGATTGATTGTCATCTTTCACATGTGCATGACATGATTAAAGGTTTGAATTTTGAAAATATTAAAGATGATTGATTGTCATCTTTCACATGTGCATGCTTTATTTGAATATTTTCAAAAGTGATTGGTGCTTTTTTTGACCTATGCAAAAAGTAGATG
Source organism: Carya cathayensis (assembly GCA_011037825.1). Classification (NCBI taxonomy): domain Eukaryota; kingdom Viridiplantae; phylum Streptophyta; class Magnoliopsida; order Fagales; family Juglandaceae; genus Carya; species Carya cathayensis. The sequence goes on from QGSO01000472.1 coordinate 202,454, forward strand.
ATTTTGTTTGAAAATTTTGAAAAATAAATAGTACTTCTTTTGTCATATGCGAAAAGTAAAAAAATTAGGTTTAAAATTTTTGAAAAGTGAATGATGTTGTCTTTGACAATTGAAAAAGAAAAAACTTTTATTTGAGTTTTTTGAAAAAGTGAATGATGTTGTCTTTGACATGTAAATCTTTTAAAATTTGAATATGATGTCTCATATTCGTATAAATAGATCATTTGAGAGCTTCAAATTTACAACACCAAGAGCATACAACATTCATTCAAAGTTTTCATTTTCTCTTCTCTAAGTATTGAGTTTTAATCCTTGTTCATTTTGAGAGAGATATAGTTTGCACTGTATTGTTCTTATTTCACTCATTGAATAATGTTTTCTGATAACCTATCCACTATCAGCTCTTGTATCAGTAAAAGGGTGTGTATAACCCTTGTGCATGTAGAAATGTTCTACACAGGGAATAGTTGAATCACCACGAGTAAGGTGATTGCAAGTGTAGAGGGTGTTCTATACGAATCCTTTGTAGCGGTGTTGTTCAAAGGTGTAATAGGTTTCTATCTGCACCTGAATGAGGTTAAATAGTGAATTTGAAAATCTTCAAGGGGTAACTTGAGGCGAGGACGTAGGCAGTGGGGTCGAATCTCGTTAACATACTAAGTTTGCTTCTATCTTACCCTTACTCTTTATATTTATTACTGTTTCGTATTTTGTTTATATTTTATATTGTGTATTTGATTTATAATTGTTAATTTTTAAATACAACTCAATTCATCCCCCTCTTGTGTTAGTCATCTGGGCAATAATTGATATCAGAGCAAATGCACTATTATAAGATTAACTATATTTTGAGTTAAAATCTTATGGCTAACATTGCAGTTTCATTTTGTGAAAGTCAATCTAGTAGTCGGCTTCCATTCTTTTGTGGAGACAATATCTCATTTTGGAAAGTTAAAATGAGAATATTCCTTCAAGCTCAAGGTCGAGAAATCTGGAAATGCATTGTAAATGAACCTTATATTCCAACAAAAGTGGTTAATGGAGTAAAGGTCAAAAAAGAAAAAGAAGAGTTTGATCGTGAAGACGATAGACTTTATACATTAAATTTAACTGCTATGAATTTATTATATAATGCTCTCAATAGAAATGAATTTAATAGAATAAGAACTTGCACTACAGCAAAGAAAATTTGGGATAACTTGGAAGTTACTTATAAAAAAAATTCGCAAGTTAAGTAATCAAAAATTTATATTCTTACTCATGAATATGAAATGTTTAAGAAGAATGATGATGAATCTATTTCTAGTATATACACTCATTTTACTAACATTATAAACATCTTGACAGCTCTTATCAAAGTTTATTTCAAGGTGGAGATAGTAAGAAAAATTCTCAACTCTCTACCAAAACGCTGGGAATAAAAAATGACAGCGATTCTTAAAGTTAGAGACCACAAGAAGCTCGAAGTGAATGAACTAATCGGCTCACTTATCACCCATGAGTACACATTGAAAAGAGGAGAAGAAGAAGGAAAGCCAAAGAAGAGCTTAGCACTTAAAACTGTTCCTTATGAAAGTGAAAGTGATGAAGATGAGGAAAATGACGACAAAGATGAAGAAGTTGCAATGATAACAAGAAGAATTAAAAGGTTCTTAAAGAAAAATAAAACTCCTCCGATGAAATCTTTCAAAAAGTTTTCCAAAAAAGATTCAGGTAGAAATCACACTTTAATTTATTATAAATGCATTAAGCCTGTTCATATTAAGGCAGATTGTCTTCTACTAAAGAAAGATCGAAACAAGGGCAAGAAAGCAATAAAAGCTACATGGGATGATGATTCAAGTAGCTTATTTAGTGAAGCAAGTAATGAAGAATTAGCAAATCTTTGTCTTATAGTTAAATATGACATTGAGGTAACAAATCTTAATAATATTGAAGATCCTTTATATGAAAAATTACAAAATGTTTTAGAAGAGGCATATGAGGAATTTGAAAAATTGGGCATCAATTATATTGCCTTGAAATTTTATTTTTTTTTAACAAACAAAATTGATGTTTTAAGAAAAGAAGTATCATTTTGAAAGATGAAAATTTTAAGTTAAAGAAGAAGAAAACTGATTTAGAAAATATTGTTGAAAACTTTACAAATGAAAAAAGAAATTTTGAAAAACTTCTTGGTAGTCAAAGATGTGTTTTTGACAAGGCAGACTTGGGATATATGCCAAAACAAAAATACAAATCTTATAAAAACTTCTTTCATAATCCTTCTACATCAAAGTCTAGTATTCAAAATTCTTTTAATAAAATAATTTTGTTAAAAAAAGATACTATTATAATCACTCAAGTTCTTCACATATGCCACATGCTATTTGCAAGTTTTGTAATAGAAATGCTCATAATTATCATGCTTGTCCTATTAGAAGAACGCATGCAATGACTATTAGGGTCATATAGGTACCTAAAAATCTTGTTGTAACGCCCCCAACTCCCCATACGGACACGTGAAAATCGAGGTGTCGGGATGATGACAACACGGGTCACACATCCCATCGCCAAGTGCCAAGTGTGTGTACATGCAACATGTGTACAAATAAACCACGAAGTGGATAATAAAGTCTTACAACTAAGTACCATAATTTTGTTTAAATATAAACCAGCTTAAAACCCACGTAATAAAATATTACAAGTTTAACACTGTTTCAAATACCAACTACATAACATAAAAATAAATAAGGATAAATTCGAACGTGAAACCACTCCAAATCACTACTCTGGAGGAGCTGCCTCCTCGGGCTCAGCCTCCTCCTCCTCAACCTCTGCATCAAAATCTACGGTACCAAAAATGGTGTCGCAAGTAAGTAACAAACCAAACAAACCTCAAGATAAAATTAAATATATCTATGCACAACAATATACATGAACATGATGCTATATGCATATGTCCCAAAAATCCACATTTTCCACGCACACCAAAAAAATCCCATTTTGACCCAAAACATTTCCTTTAAACATATCATTGCCATTACCCCAGATAATGGCCCAAAAACCAATCTCACCATTTGCTCAGAAAATGGCCCATTAAACAAACCATTAGAGCACTGTAGGCAAGAATCGTAGGCGGGACTTTACCACCATCCCTGCTCACCAACATCCCTACATGTACACCGTAGGCGGGAATCACAGGCGAGACTCTACCACTATTCCTGCTCACCACCATCCCTACATGTGCCTCTGACTCAAACCAGTCAATTCAATCGTTCACATATACCAAAAAACATTTCTCGCTTGAAAACCTAGTTTTCAAGTTCCAACACATGTACATGCATGCAATTACCTGAAAACTCAGTTTTCCTTTTTAAACATGAACGTGCATGCACTATGCAATACAAACATCAAGACACAAAATATCCAATAAATCTCAACATCAACCAAACATAATTAACTCCATCCTCAAATCCATCTGACCCCCGACTCCTCGGACTCAGTCCGGTATAACCAATCAGTCACAATTTATTGTTAAAGCAAAAATATATTTTAATCTAAAATAAAGTTTGAAAAATACTTATAGCGCTATATGATAATTTCTGAAGGATCAAAGAGCTGCAAACGGCGAAGAAAAAGCAACGTAACAGTGTAAAAACACTGTGGCCGTGGGTTGTAAAATACCCACTTTTGAATGGGGACGAACCAAGGCTTGAGATTGATAGGGAATGGCTTAAAGGTGTTTATGAAGATAGTGGAAGTGAGAGTTGGCCGTGAGTGGCGGTGAAAACGGCGGTAGAAGGCCAAAATGGCTAAAACGGTGTTGAGCTCGTTGGAGTTGGATGGGCGACAGATCGGAGCTAGAAATGGGTGGTTTAGGACGACAAGAAGTCGGTGATGAAGTGGTGAAGAGGTGGTGGCTGGAGGTGGAGCAACGGCCGCGAAATGGCTCAAAAACCGTGCGGCTTGGAGGAGTTCGTGGGGGCAAACGGCGGTTTGGATACATGTGAAATTTGGTGGGGATGATCACTTGCCGGAGGGGAAGAAATCTGGGTGGGTGGTAAGGTGCATGGCGCCGGCGAACAGTAGTTCTAGGTGGAGAGAGAAAACGGCAAAAATGGGGAAGGAAATGGCTTCATGTGGGAGAGAGAGGAACTGGGTGGAAAAAGGAGAAAAAAGAAAGAAAAAGGAAAAAGAAGAGAAAGGAAAAAGAGAAAAATGGAAAAAGAAAAGATGTGAAAAAAAAAGGAAGTCCAGTTCTCACCTCTAGAATCCAAAAACTGATCCAACGAAAACAATTCTAAAGCTATAAATCAAATAAAATAATTTAAACACAACATAAAGCTAAATTATAATAAATAACTCGTAAAAACTAACAACTTAAATTTTAAATCCAAAACAAACTAAAATAAATTAAATAGTAATTTAAACTCAAAACAATAATTAATATTAAGAAAGCTCTACAAAATAAATTTCACAACTAAATAAATTCAATTAAAATCCAATAATTTAAAATAAGAGAACCAATATTTTAATTAAATTAAAATACTCTTTCAGTGAAAATACAGTAAAAACGGGGTATCACACATGTTTCTTCTAATACTAATAAATGAATGACCCAAAGAACTTGGGTACAAAAAAAATCATTTTAATTGTTTTTATAGGTATGCATGAAGTGCTCCACAAGCAAAACTAAATGGTTTTTAGAAGTGGATGTTCAAAACACATGACAGGAGACAAGATTAAGTTCTTTGATCTTAGATCTAAAGAAGAAGGACACGTGACATTTGGAGACAACTCGGAAAGGAAGATCGTGGGAATAGGTAAAATTAGTGTTTATAAAGGTGTTTATGAAGGTAGTGGAAGTGAGAGTTGGTCGTGAGTGGCGGTGAAAACGGCGGTAGAAGGCCAAAATGGCTAAAACGGTGTTGAGCTCGTTGGGGTTGGTCCGGCGACAGATCGGAGCTAGAAATGGGTGGTTTAGGACGACAAGAAGTCGGTAATGAAGTGGTGAAGAGGTGGTGGCTGGAGGTGGAGCAACGACCGCGAAATGGCTCAAAAACCATGTGGCTTGGAGGAGTTCGTGGGGGCAAACGGCGGTTCGGATAGAGGTGAAATTTGGTGGGGATGATCACCGGTCGGAGGGGAAGAAATCTGGGTGGGTGGTAAGGTGCATGGCGCCGGCGAACGGCAGTTCTAGGCGGAGAGAGAAAAGGCAAAAATGGGGAAGGAAATGGCTTCGTGTGGGAGAGAGAGGAACTGGGTGGAAAAAGGAGAAAAAAGAAAGAAAACGGAAAAAGAAGAGAAAGGAAAAAGAGAAAAAGGGAAAAAGAAAATATGGGGAAAAGAAATGAGGTCCGGTCCTCACCTCTGGAATCCAAAAACTGATCCAACGAAAACAATTTTAAAAGCTATAAATCAAAGAAAATAATTTAAATACAACATAAAGCTAAATTATAATAAATAACTCGTAAAAACTAACAACTTAAAATTTAAATTCAAAACAAACTAAAATAAATTAAACAGCAATTTAAACTCAAAACAATAATTAATGTTAAGAAAGCTCTACAAAATAAATTTCACAACTAAATAAATCCAATTAAAATCCGATAATTTAAAATAAAAGAACTAATATTTTAATTAAATTAAAATACTTCTTCGGTGAAAATATACGTAAAAATGGGGTATCACATTTGTTTCTTCTAATACTAATAAATGAATGACCCAAAGAACTTGGGTACAAAAAAAAAATCATTTTAATTATTTTTATAGGTATGCATGAAGTCCTCTACAATAAAAAATAAATGGTTTTTAGAAGTGAATGTTCAAGACACATGACGGGAGACAAAATTAAGTTCTTTGATATTAAATCTAAAGAAAAAGGACACGTGACATTTAGAGACAACTCGAAAAGGAAGATCGTGGGAATAGGTAAAATTGGTAATAAATCTTCCCTCATAATTGAAGATATTCCACTTGTTGAATGTCTAAAACATAATCTTTTGAGTATAAGTCAATTATGTGATAAATGATTTATAGTTACTTTCAAAATGGATAAGTGCATTATTTTGAATGGTCATGACTGCAATATTTGTTTTATTACTTTTAGAAGCAACACTGTTTATACAATCGATTTTGAAGAAATTACCTCACAAGATACTCTTTGTTTTTCAGCTCAAAATGAAATTAGTTGGTTATGGCATAGAAGACTAGGTCATGCCAATACAGAATTTATTTTCAAACTTTCAAAAAATGATTTTGTGAGAGGTTTACCAAAGAAAAATTTTCTTAAAGACAAAATTTGTGATGCATGCCAATTTGGTAAATAAACAAAAACTTCTTTTAAAACCAAGAAACATATTTTCACTACTAGACCACAGCAACTGATACACATAGATCTTTTTGGACCAAATAGAGTTGCAAGTTTATGAGAAAAATATTATGCATTTGTTATTGTTGATGATTTCTCTAGATATACTTGGATCATCTTTCTTTCTCATAAAGATGAGACACATAATGCCTTTACCAAGTATGCAAGAGAATTTAAAATGAAAATAACTATACTATTACTATTTCAAGTATCGAAAGTGATAGGGGAAAAGAGTTTGTTAATAAAAATATTGAAACTTTTGTGATGAAAATGGTTTTGTACATAATTTTTATGCTCCTCGAACTCCTCAACAAAATGGGATAGTAGAGAGGAAAAATAGATCTCTTCAAGAGATGGAAAGAACAATGCTTAATGAGAACAACTTGCCTAGTTATTTTTTAGCCGAAGCAGTAAGTACTGCATGTTATGTTATAAATAGAGTTATGCTAAGGTCTAAACTAGATAAAACCCCTATGAGCTTTGGAATAAGAAAAAGCCCAACATTGGTTACTTTCATGTATTTGGATGCAAATGTTTTATTTTGAATGACATGAATAATTTAGAAAAGTTTGATACAAAATTTGATGAAGGTATCTTTCTCAGATATTCTACTAATAGTAAAGTTTATAGAGTATTCAATAAAAAGACTTTGACTGTACAAGAATCTATGCATGTAGTATTTGATGAATCTAATTCTCGACTCTCTAAGAANTTCAAGTATCTAAAGTGATAGGGGAAAAGAGTTTGTTAATAAAAATATTGAAACCTTTTGTGATGAAAATGGTTTTGTACATAATTTTTATGCTCCTCGAACTCCTCAACAAAATGGGGATAGTAGAGAGGAAAAATAGATCTCTTCAAGAGATGGAAGAACAATGCTTAATGAGAACAACTTGCCTAGTTATTTTTTGCCGAAGCAGTAAGTACTGCATGTTATGTTATAAATAGAGTTATGCTAAGGTCTAAATTAGATAAAACCCCTATGAGCTTTGGAATAAGAAAAAGAATCTAATTCTCGACTCTCTAAGAAATCCGTTGATGAAGAAACATGGGGTATAAATAATACGGAAAGTCTTAATCTCAACAAATAGAACACAATAGAGGAAGTCCAACATGAAGACATTAGAAAAGATCATTAAAATTTAATAGAAGATGCAACCAAACAGTAAAAATTTGTGAAAGATCATCCAATGGAACAATTCTAGGAGAACCTTCACGAGGTGTAAGTACTCGGTCATCTCTTAGAAATATTTGCAATCATACTGCTTTTCTATCTCAGATTGAACCTAAAAATATTGATAAAGCACTTCTTGATGAATCTTGAATTTTAGCTATGTAAAAAGAACTGAATCAATTTGAAAGAAATAATGTTTGGACACTTGTTCCTAGACCCAAAAATCATACTATTATTAGAACAAAATGGGTTTTTAGAAACAAGAAAGATGAGTTCAGAGTCATTACTAGAAATAAGTCTCGACTTATAGACCAATGTTTCAATCAAGAAGAAAGAATCGATTATGATAAGACATATGCACCAGTAGGGGTGAGTATCGGCCGGTCCGGACCAGCCAAACCGACCGGACCGGCCATTTTTGGACCGAACCGGACCAGACCGAATGAGTCCGGTCCGGTCCCGGTCCAAATTTAGGGGGACCTACCAAGTTCGGTCCGGTCCCGGTCCAGGGGTTTTCTACCCCGGACCGGACAGAATAAAAATTAAAAAAAAAATTATTTATATATATTATTTATATAATAGTTGTATATAATTAATTATATATGGTATAAAAAATATTAATAGTCTAATATAGATTGTAGTTATACTTATACTAATATAGTTATACTAAATCATTATAACTAATACTTCAACAATATCTATAGTGACCTATAATAATAGTCTACTATTAATACTAATATACTATTATATAATTTATATACTTATACTAATCATTCTAATTAATACTATGTATAGCTATATAGTATATTTATCACTATAATTAATATAATTTAATTATCACTATACTTATATTTAATTAATATAAATTATAATTATCACTATACTATAATTTATATAGTTATACTAATCATTATAGTTAACACTTATATAATTATACTAAAGCACTGATTCACCATAACTAATATTACTAATATATAGCTATATTAATGGTCTAATACTATTATAATTTATATAGTTATACTAATCATAATAAGTTAATAACTAAATCACTAGAAATATAACTATATATATTTAGTATGAATTTATTATTATATTCTTTAATATATAACTATAATATATAGTACTAGTATATATTAATATATTATAAGAGTTATAGTATAAATATAATATAGAAATTATAATATACTAAATCACTATAACAGTATAACTAATACTAATATATAGTTATACTTATAATCTACTATTATATAGTTATACTAATTACTATAATTAAAACTAATATATAGCTATACTGTATACTTATATAGTTATACTAATACTATTAGTCTATTATATAGTCTAAGACTCTCAATTCTAATATAGGCTATATAGTTATAACTAATACTAATATTTATATTAATACTAATAATGTAGAATATAGTTATACTAACTAACTGATTCAACATAACTAATATTACTAATATAATATAGCCAAATTGAATTACTAATAGTCTAATACTAATACAATTATATAGTTATACTAATACAATTATACATATATGTAATTGTATATACTGACTTACATATATATTAATACCAGTACTTGTAATTTATATATTACTATATTAATATATATACATAATATATATTAATTGTATTACTATAACTA
>QGSO01000472.1:212192-448066 GCA_011037825.1 Carya cathayensis
AGTGGGTGGCCTTTCTATCTTTCTGCATGTGCTGATTTTCTGCTTGCTCCCTTGAGTTCCAGCCGTGAGTTCCATTCTCTTTTAGTATTTTCATAAATGCCCTGCAGTACATAAAAAATGTATTTCTTTCAAAGGCAAATATAGAACTTTATGTATATAAAATATTGACATCAATTAATTTGCATTCAATATTAGAATTTGATGCATAATTAAGTGTTCAATCTTTATTTGATAAAATAAATCACCCATTTAAACAACTTAATTATGCAATTCTAACCTTTTATCATTTGGTACGAGAGACTCAGTAGTTTCTTGATTGAAAAAGGTTTTTCAAGAGGAAAAATAGACACAATTTTTTTCATTAAACATAAAAATGATGATATTCTTTTGATTCAGATTTATGTTGATGATATAATATTCGGTACTACTAATGAAAATATGTGACAAATTTTTGCTAAGACTATGCAATAAGAATTTGAAATGAGCATGATGGGAGAACTTACATTCTTTCTCGGATTGCAAATCAAGCAAGCAAAAAGTGAAACATTCATCAATCAATCAAAATATATTAAGGAATTACTCAAGAAGTTTGGAATGGAAGGTATTAAGGAAATTAGAATACCAATGAGCTCATTCACTAAACTTGATAAATATGATTCTGATACGTTAGTTGACTCGAAAGTATATCGAGGTATGATTGGTAGCTTATTATATTTGACAGCCAGTAGACCAGATATTATATTTAGTGTGTGCTTATGTGTACTCTTTCAATCATCTCTAAAACAATCTCATTTAATTGCAGTTAATCGCATTCTTAGATATCTAAGTGGTACAATTGATCTAAGATTATGGTATCCTAAGTATACATATTTCGATCTAATCAGTTACGCAGATGCAGATTATGTTTTTTACAAAATTGATCGAAAAAGCACTAGTGGAGCATGTCATTTCTTAGATCATGCACTAGTTTCCTAGTTTAGTAAAAAAATAAAATTCTATTGCATTATCTACTGCTGAGGCAAAATATGTTGTTGTTGGCAGTTGTTGTGCTTAAGTTCTTTACATGAAGCAACAACTTAAAGATTTTAAACTCATCACATTCCAATCAAGTGATAATATAAGTGCTATAAATCTTTCAAAAAACCCAATACAACATTTTAGAACTAAGTATATTGAAATAAGATATCATTTTCTTCGAGATCATATGCAAAAAGGCGATATAGTACTAGAGTTCACAAACACAGACGATTAGTTTGCAGATATTTTCACAAAACCTTTACCAGAAGATAGATTATGTATGATTAGAAGAGAAATAGATATGATGCATACTATGAATATCTTTTAAAAGATAGACTAAAGTCAATAAAAATAGAGAGATAATTTTTATAAATATTTTTACATAAGTTTGAGGTTCTTAGCCTCATGTTTGAGACGCTTATTTTCTTCATACAATATCATGTCATCCTTATCCATGGAAACTGGTAAGCGGAATGAAGAATCTAATAGAGATTTCAACTGTTTATTCTTTTGTCAAATGATTCCTTCCCTTATGTGAAACTCTTGAACAATTCGCTGAAGTACAACAATTTATTTTTTAAGCTTTTCAACCTCATAGTTTCTGATTTGTAGCCGCTGGAAAAAAAGTAACAATAGAGGATGAGTAGCGAGTCCCAAGACTCACCAAGTCGTAGATAGTATCGGAGTATGACTTATTAGTCAAATTATTATTTTCTTGCTGCAACATGGCACAAATAGCAGCTGCAGAAAAGACATGAGGTTGATGTGTAGAATACCTCATGGATGAATCCAGATGAATGTTAGAAGAATGAGCCATTGAGAAAAGAATTGAAAGCTTAAAGCGAAAATGTTGAAAGAATGCATATGAGTTATAGAGATGAGAATAAGATTTGATGCGAATTGGATTAACTTTAAGACTGATTTTATATGGTATCAGATGGTTGAAAATGATCATTTTTTTTTATAGAAACTCAGAACCCTCAAACTTGTTTGTCAACAATATTAGGCGATTGTTCAAATCTCCAGCCACACTTGTCGGGTCATGGGCGGCTCCAATTTTTCAACTATCTACAGTTTCTACTAACACACCGTTTTCTTCAGTACATTTACTTGCTGCGGATCCTTTTTAATGATGTCAAAAGGGAAAGAAGTTTTAGACTAGAACATTAATATTTTTTGAATTGCTAAACTTGTTATAGATGCTTGGAATTATATTTATACTTTTACTTGAAAAACTAACGCACATTCTCGGAGGGAGTTTAATTATTAATACAGGTTTCAGGTTCTATCAAGTATTTGTCATCATCAAAAAGAGGGAGATTGTTGAACCCAATGTTTCAAATTTCATGTAATTATATATCTAAACATGGATTTTGATGATAACAAATGAATTCAAAGAACAAAAGAGTCTCAAACTCAAGTTGTCTACACAATGGAGTCAAGCATATCAAGGAACCAAGCATGAGCAAGAAGGGAACAAATTCACATTAAAACTCATAGAGTAATGTTGCAAATCTCTTTAAAATTTGAAATTAGAATTAATGCTCAAAATTAATAATTTATTATAAAGCATTAAAATACATTTTTCACATGTGCATGAATATTTTGAAAATTAAATTTGAAAATTTGAAAGATGATTGATTTTTATCATTCACATGTGCATGACATGATTAAACGTTTAAATTTTGAAAATATTAAAGATGATTGATTGTCATCTTTCACATGTGCATGCTTTATTTGAATATTTTCAAAAGTGATTGATACTCTTTTTGACTTATGCAAAAGGTAGATGATTTTGTTTGAAAATTTTAAAAATATTAAAGATGATTGATTGTCATATTTCACATGTGCATGCTTTATTTGAATATTTTCAAAAGTGATTAATACTTTTTTTAATTTATGCAAAAGGTAAATGATTTTGTTTTAAAATTTTGAAAAGTAAATAGTACTCCTTTTGTCATATGCGACAAGTAAAAAGATTCGGTTTGAAATTTTTGAAAACTGAATGATGTTCTCTTTGACAATTGAAAAAGAAGAAGCTTTTATTTGAATTTTTTGAAAAAGTGAATAATGTTGTTTTTGATTTGTGAATCTTTCTAAATTTAAATATGAAATCGCATATGCCTATAAATAGACTATTTGATAGCTTCAAATTTACAACAACAAGAGCATACAATATTCATTCAAAACTTTCATTTTCTCTTCTCTAAACATTGACCCTTAATCCTTGTTCATTTCAAGAGATCTATAGTTTGCGCTGTATTGTTCTTATTTCACTCATTGATGAGTATTTTTTGATAACCTACTTACTATCAGTTCTTTTATCACTAAAAGAGTGTGTATAACCCTTATGCGTGTAGAAAGTGTTCTACACAGGGAATAGTTGAATCACCATGTGTAAGGTGATTTCAAGTGTATAAAGTGTTCTACACAGATCCTTTCGTAGCGGTGTTGTTCAAAGGTGTAATAGGTTTTTATCCCCACCTGAAGAAAGTTGAATAGTAAATTTGGAGATCCTCAAAGGGTAGCTTGAGGTGAGGACGTAGGCAGTGAGGCCAAATCTCGTTAACATACTGAGTCTGTTTCTTTCTTACTCTTACTCTTTATATTTATTGCTGCTTTGTATTTTTTTTATATTTTATATTGTGTATTTGATTTATAATTGTTAATTTTTAAATACAACTCAATTCACCCCCCCTCTTGTGTTAGTTATTTGGGCAACATGGATGTTTAAAACATAAACACAAAGTGAGTCTAATACTTAATAAGAAGTATATCATGCCGTTGACTTGCTAATCATCAAATATTTTTTTAGAAAACATGCATACATAAATATTTGTTACTTTGACAATGCTTTAATGCTCAAACAGTTTAAGGAGTAAGCAATACTTTCATGTATAAACATTCTAAGAAATAAATATGCTTTCATGCATAAACATTCTTATAAATAACTGTGCTTTCATGCGTAAACATTTTAAAAAATAACTATGCTTTCATGCATAAATATGTAATGAAATAATTGTGCTTTCATGCGTAAACATTTTAAGAAATAACTGTGCTTTCATGCGTAAGCATTTTATGAAATAACTATGCTTTTATGCGTAAACATTTTAAGAAATAGTAATACTTTCATGCATAAACATCTTAAAAATATAACTATGCTTTCATGTTTTACTTTCTTTTGGTCTGTACACATTATTACGCCCCATGTGTTGGGGTTAGCGATCTTTTAGACCTGATTCTGCCCGTGGTCGCGAGTTGGGAATCCTTCCGTCAGGATGCAGCACTGGGTGCACTACCAGTTCTACTTACCTGGCATTGCAACCTGCCCATTCATTTGGCACCCTTTTATTCATGTGACTGTTATGTATTTTCATACACTAAAACTTTCATTTCATCTCTTTTCTTTCTTTACAGTTGAAAACGTTTTCATCATCTTTCTTAGTCTGATGCATATTTAATTTTTTAAAAGGCATTTCATGTGATACTACGTATAAGGAAAGACATTAATTATTTAAGAAAGTGTGTATAAAAATCTCATGATCTAGAACTTAACGTACATGCATTACATTATACTGTTACATACAATTATAATCAATATGGTGCTTAACAGGGGCTACCAAAAAGTGCTTGTACATAATATATACATTTACTCTTTTCTTTTAGAAGAACATTTACAGAAAGAGAGAGAGAGAGAGAGAGAGAGAGAGAGAGAGAGAGAGAGAGAGAGAGAGAGAGAGAGAGACATTCTTTCATAAAGAGAACTTGATGTAAGAAGTATGGTCATAGCTACTTACTTCAATGCACCCTGATACTTCCCACTTCACAGTAGGTCATATTCCAATAAATAATAAGCGTGTTAATACTCATTCAATATCATTTAGGCCTCCCTTTAAACGAGAAGAATAATGCTACATACAGTCGTGGAGTGTGCAAACGCCGCGCAATCACTTTGAAAAAGAGTGAGGTCCACGATTAAAAAAAAGTTAATTTTTTTTTTCATGTGGGTCCAGTATTTATTCACTTTTTTCAAAAAGACTACGCGGCGCTTGCACAACCACGACTGCAAATATCATTTCTCAAACGAGAAAGCCATGATATTAACCTAACGCCCTTCTACACTTAACGCTAACCCAATTAATTAACTTCTCGTCTAACCTTTACAAGAATAACATAATTAATACTAAAGCATGCTAACTATCCATGAAAGGCCATTTAGAATGTTTACATGGAAAGGTAGTTGAGAACTCATGGGCTTAACAAGGTTTATTTGACTCGAGCTCATTTTGAAGCTCAAATTTGGAAATGTTCAACAAGGGACTTTAAAATAGATTTAGGTATCTCAAGTGAGCTAACAAGTTTAGGAAACATGCCCCCTTGAAATCAACTCGTGGTTCCTCATTATAAAATGCTAGTTTATTCAACATTTGAACTCTTGGGTTAGATAGAAATTAACTAAAAAGAGGGGCAATATAAATGGGTTATTTCTAAAACAAGACATGGCATAGCATAGATTTAAGAGTTCTTGGACAGCTTTGCATACTATATTACTTTTGCATCTTTAATTACCTCCTCTTAATACCAGTCCATTTTATAAATCTAGTAACAATTGAAATCAAAGAAAAGGTTGTTAAAACATAATTATTTGGTTACACATAGCATAAAAACAGTTAGGTTAAACCCATTAAGTGAACTTGAAAAGTTTAAACACCCAAGATTATAATTTAATCATTTAATACATTTTGGAAGCAAGCTATAAAATTACAAGGAACGAAGCCAAACCTTTAAACCGATCCTCTAGCATCCTGAAAACAAGTCACCAACCAGACCTCAACACAAACACATGGCATCAACGTGTATATATATATATATATATATAAATCAACTAACATCACTTATGAATAACCAAGTTAAATAGCAAAAATACCATTTTCGAGTGATAGGAAAATACATAGCAAGATAGCTTCAACACACTCAGTTTGGGCCAAAAACAAAGTATCCACATTTATTAACAACTTAGATAATAACTATAATTAAGATACAAGCTAAAACAACTTAGTTGGCCTCCAAAATCAAACTAAAACCAAATGGGTCAAGCTAGGGCTTTTACCTTTGGTGAATCCTTCCCAAAACACGAAAATAGAGAAGAGAAGAGGTGGGTTCGATGTAGGAAACTAGAGAGCACGCGAATCCCTTGGCTGGAAATCCAAAACCGAAACATCAACAACAAAAGAAAACCAACTTGATTAAACCATGACTAGGTTCGAAATACACAAAGGAGAAAGGTTAAGGGTACTCTTGCCTTGCTATTTTCCTCTTGAGAAGAAGAAATAATGGGTGCTTGGCTTAAGATTGGAAGGAGAAAGGAAATGGGACAGTTGAGGGCTTGAGAGCTGGAGAAAATTTTTCTTCATTTCTTGCCTTAGAAGCCGACGGGTTCAAGGGATAAGGACTTAATTACTTTTTGGTCAAATCTTGCCTTGGAAGCCAACGGACTAATGGGGTAGAAAGGGCTTAAGTGACCTTTTGGTCAAATCTTACTTCACAAGCTTAAAGGAGCGATGGGGATTAAATGTGGAAAGATTTTTCTCTTACCTACCCATCCAATGGTAGGGGAAGCTTGGGCCATTTCTTGAATAATTAAAATTAGAGGGTTTAAGAGAAAAATATTGTAAGGTCTTAAAATCATGCTTTTAATTTTTTTTAATAACCCACATAAAAATAAAAGCACACTCATCTTAAAATAAAATAATAAAAATCTTTATCTTAAAATATTCAACTTAAAGAATTAATAAAATGATGTAAGGACCCAAATAGTAGGACTGGGGTATTACAACCTCTCACTCTCTTGTTAATGTCTCACAGTATGCTGGTCCACTTAAAATTCACACGGCAGATGGTAGTGCCCTACCTATCACTGTCATAGGTGACATTTCTCCTTCCTTGAATAATGTTTTGGTGTCTCCTTCATTAAATACCAATCTAATTTCTATTGGACAATTAGTTGACAGCAATTGTAGAGTATTATTCACTTCTTCTGGTTGTCTTGTACATGATCAGGTGACCGGGAAGATGATCGCGAGGGGTCCTAAAGAGGGTTGGCTGTTTCCTTTGTGTTTAGATTCAAAATCTATTGAGTCAAAGTCTTTATCTTCATTTTCTTGTAATGTTGGTACTTTGAGTGTGAAGGATTGATATAGGCGGTTGGCTCATCCCAATTTTTACATCTTTCATAAGTTGTTATCTTTCAATTTAATTAGCAATAAAGAGCTCTATTCTCTTGATCAATTAAATTTTGATTGTGATACATGCTAGTTAGTTAAAAGTAATGTTTTGCCTTTTCCTTCAGAAGGATCTCATGTCACTCGTGTCTTTGAGGTTATTCATAGTGATGTATGGGGTATTGCCCTGATAGAATCTCATGATCATTATAACTATTTTGTGATGTTTATTGATGATTATTCTTTTTTTACGTGGATTTACTTTTTTCGCAATAAGAATGAAGTATTTCTAGTATTCAAGTGTTTCTTGGCTTATTTCACTAATCAATTTTCTACCTCTCTTAAAGTTCTTCACTCTGATTTAGGAGGAGAATATATATATATATCTATTGAGTTTCAAATGTTCATTCAAGATCAAGGAATTATTTCTCAACGTTCTTTCCATATACTCCACAACAAAATGGAGTAGCTAAAAGAAAGAATCGTCATCTTCTTGATATGGTCCGGGCTCTCCTAATTGATTCGGGTTTGCCCTCTTGTTTTTGGTGTGAAACTTTGTCTGCTGTGTATTTAATTAATAGATTACTTACTCCAGTATTAGACAATGTTTCTCTTTATTCTTTGCTATTTGGGCACTCCCCAGACTATTCTCAATTGCACTCATTTGGCTGTATTTGTTTGGCGCATCTTCCATCACACAAAAAACACAGACTTTCTACTTAATCAGTCAAATGTGCCTTTTTAGGGTATAATTCTTTTCATAAGGGTTTTGTTTGTTATGATCTTCAGGCTAAACGCATTCAAGTTTCTCGCAATGTGGTGTTCTTTGACTAACAACAATTTTTTCGTACTCATCTAGACCTGATTCCTTCTAGTTTATGTGTTTTGCCAAATTTTTCAGATGAGGATACAACTTCTACACCAGCTTCCCCTCAGTTTAAACCTAGTTGTGTTTACACTAGGTGTAAATCATCTCATCCAGCAGATTTAACCACTCTTTTTACCCCTCCTGAGTATCTACCTATGGCTCGTGATCAATCCCGTGACACATCTTCTGATCCACCATCTCGTCGGCATACTTCTAAAGTCTCCAGACCCCATGATCGGTATGGTTTTTCATCTCATTCTTCTATATTTGCTACACTTTCTTTTATTGCTAAGCCCTCCTCTTATAAGCAAGCTATGGGATATGAGTGTTGGAGGAATGCCATGCAAGTATAAATGGATGCACTAGCGGCCAATTACACTTGGGACATTGTGTCTTGACCTTCTTATGTGACACATATTGGTAGTAAATGGGTGTATTCTGTGAAGCTTAGATCATATGAGTCCCTTGAGAGATATAAAGCTCATTTGGTAGCTTTGGGAAATAGACAAGAATATAGGATTGATTATGACGAGACATTTGGTAGCTTTGATTATGACGACTGTTTGTATCCTTCTTGCCATTGCCGCTTCTCAGTCTTGGCGATTGCGATAGATGGATGTGAAGAATACTTTCCTTTATGGTGATTTAAAGGAGGACATTTACATGAAACTTCCTTCTAGTATGCCCATTTTCTCAGCTAATGATGTTTGTATTTTGAAAAGGTCATTATATGGTCTAAAACAAGCTCCTAAAGCATGGTTTGAGAAGTTCCGCAATACCTTAATTGAGTTTAAAGACAAGACAAACCAACTCCTCTTCATGATGACAACACTAGTGCCATTCAAATTACTACCAATCCAGTATTTCACGAGCGTACCAAACATATTAAAGTGGATTGTCACTATATTCGTCAAGCCTATGAGGCTAAGTTTATTATTCTTCCTCATATTTCTACGAATTTTCAAGTAGCTGATATATTCACAAAAGCGATGACTTGATAGTGGCATCAATTCCTAGTTAGCAAATTGGCTAGTAGATACACCAGAATCAGTTTGAGGGGGGTATTAGTGGATAATATTTACTTGAATTAATTCCTATGTTTTATTTATGTATTTCGGGCATACATAGATTTGTACAACTGTATAGGATTTATAGGATTTGTGATTTGAATATTTAGATTAGGTAGATAAGTATGGGAAACATATCTTATCTAAAATTTGAATCCCTTTAGGATAGGAAGTCAGATTTCGAATTTCTGATCTATGTAATCTATTTTTACTATTTATGAATGAGAATAAAGAGGCAGGAGATTATTCAGCCAAATAAACTTGTTAGAGAGGAGAGGAGAATAGAGAGAGAGAGAGAGAGAGAGAGAGAGAGAGAAGACTGCTGCGTTTGGGTAGTGAGAGTATCTCAGGTACTCTCAACACTTTTCACTACTATTCTTTACTTTATTATTACTTTTTACTTATTTTTCCTACTATTCATTACTTTTCACTTACTTTTTATTACTATTCATTATTTTATTATTACTTTTCATCTATTTTTTTATTACTATTCACAATTCTTCTCAATACCCAAACCCACCAAGGAGTGAGTATGACTGTATAAGAGGAGTGAAAGAAAGATAGAGATGCGAGGAAGGGATAATTCACTATAAAACAAAACGATGTCGTTGTGGGTGAGTTTATAACTCCCCAAAACGACATCATTTCATTCTAATTTTTTTAAATATATATATATATAAACCCAGGTGGGGGCATTGCCCCACTTGGCACCCACCTCTAGGTTTTTTACTGGGTGGGTCGGGCGTAGGTATTCGGCCCCCAACCCTAATGGCTACTTAGCATGAGAATAAACTAAGTAGTCCAATTGAGGTAATTAGTTATCAAGTTCTAGTTATCAAGTTCGGCAGAAACTAATGTTGTAATATTGGGCATAACAAGGGTAGCATATGCAACATTTTGGTGGAGGCCATAGCAAATCCAAAGAAATGTGAGCCAATTACTGCTCTTACCGAATCTGAATAACAATAATGGTACTGGTTCAATCGATAGGTACCATATGGGGCATTCTCATTAAATATTTATAAAGCTGTACATAAGTTGTTATATACACTACATTAACTAATATATATAAGGGCGGATATTGTTATCCTGAGAAATACTAGCCTACATGGATTATTGGACTGAGTAGTTTGAGTTTAAATTGAAGTATGAGATGAGATGAGATGAGATGGAATGAGTTATAGTCCTTTAGTCATCATTAGTTCCTATGTCTTGGATAAGTGATCATCAGGTTGAGCAGCATGAGTTTGCATAGGAATGGTATAGTTATCATCCCCCTGAAAGGTGATGGAGAGGGGAACGGAAGATATTTAGCAACTAGCAAGGATTTGTGCTCCTCTTAACTTTCAGAACTTAATTCGTTGCATGCAATCAAACAATTTAGTGAAATTTGAGCCCAACTAATTGTTACAGGGCCCATATAATGGGTCCATATGGCACGTTCAAAATGATAATCATGCGTAAGGCTAGATAACCGAAAACCCAAGCACATCATGATTAATTCATGGAACTACGCACTAGAAAGTCCCCAAACATATATAACTAGAGGAGAAGAAATAACTTAGGAACTTGAAAACCCAAGCATCGATCTGTTAATTACTCATGAAATCATCCAGATGCAGGCCGGTACGTACTTTTCTTTTACTTCCTTATATTATTTTGTGTTTCTAAATTGGATGCTCTGAAGAGGAATTCCAAGCATTAATTATGTGTTATATATAGATCAGAGTTAACACATAAATAGAAGTTGGATATTCCTGAGCTCATGAATGATCATCTGCATCGATCCAAAGTGTCAGTTCAATATTCAGGGAATCGAATACGAATCTGATCCTCAGCCGACAATATAATTCAAGGAGTATTCCTCTCAGAACAGTCGAGACTCGAGACAATCCTCTCTCTCTCTCTCTCTCTCTCTCTCTCTCTCTCTCTATATATATATATATTTATATATATATATAGCTAGGGTACTGTAGTTGATAAAATTAATTTACATGTGTTGTACAATCTGAAAATATCATCCACCCTCACGTTCTGCATGCCTCTTGCGAGCTGTTCAAAGTACTCATAAAAATACCCAATATATATATATATATTAATGAAGACCAAGTTGCATTAATATTTGCCAAACCATAATCATTAAGCTCTGTACAAGGACTCCATTAATGAGGAGATCATGTATGAGATAATATCGGCCAATTAAAGGGAATCTCAGATTAACCTAATTATAAATTGCTAGCTATTATCAAAAGGAAAAGTTAATTAGCTAACGTTCACATGAATTAAAAACAAAATGTACAGACCGTTCGATATTAATAAACTAAAGGTGACATTAACTTTGATCTTACTTGGGTATATGGCAAATGCTACGTACGTACTCCATCACTACTACATTTTCATCTGACTCTAATTATATATATAAGACGATAGATATATATTATCTATATATCAATTATTAATGAATTTTTCAGTACTTTAAAAATAAGAATTGATCTAATGGTTTATGAGGATTGTCACGTGCATCAACACAGTGAAACGAAAATGAAATAAAAATTATAACATACATTCAAAGTGCCGACCGACTGAAATCGAATTTAAGACCTAGAGTACGGTTTATATAAATTTGCAGATCACTTGATCAATTGTGGCCACTCATGCCATATATACTTGTTGGTCCCACAATTATATATATATATATATATATGTATATATATAAATAACTAATTATAGATAGCATATAATATATTATTGAAGGATGATGATATATAAATAACCTCAACTAGAATAAAATACAAATGTTAGGGATTTCATATTAAAGGGATGGATTTCGTGATAATTTGCTGCGATTACAAGCAAAAATTAAATGCCTAAAATGATGATTGTGATATTTCACTAAAAAGATAAGACAAAGAACGTACTATTGCTCATGACTTGATATCAACAAGATAGTTGAAATTAGTGGAATTTGTGTCGAAAACTGACTTTCATGTTTTCTTTCCCTAGTTAGTATTAATGAAACTAATTAGCACATCTATATTTTCCCGGTTTAGGATATTAAGAACAGGTAAAAGTACAAAATTAGTAATAAAAAAAAAAATTCGATAGTTCAGTTGATCAGATGAGATGAAATGTTTTGTTGAAAGTTGAATAAAATATTGTTATAATATAATTTTTTTAATATTAATTTTATTTTAAATTTTAAAAAATTAAATTATTTATTATATTTTATATAAAAATTTTAAAAATTTTTTAATATTTATATAAAATGAAATAATTTGATTTTATAAAATCAAATCACGCCTAAGAAAAATCACCGTTAGTACTTTTATCTTTGTCAACAGATCAGAGGACTCGTGCTATATAATGATGCAAACATTATAGTACTTATGACTAATTATTTCTCAAAACATGAAAAGATGTTCTATGTGCATGTGAGTCTTTTGATTTGAGAAAAGAAAGCTCACTCAGCATATATATAGAGATCAGGAATTATCGCCACAAGTTTTTGAAAAAAAGAGAGAGTAAACACTACAAGAAAAATGGATAAATTGGTTGCTAATGCTCTTTTCGTTACTATTAATTGGTCGTAATAACCTATTTTTCTTGTAGTGAAATGGTCCTAAAGCTTTTATGTTTGTCATCAATTATAACCGGCATTCTTTCTTTTCAAAATCATGACAACAGTCACTCCCATAAATCCAATTGCACCCAAAATTCCTTCAAATGCATAATGAGTCTTATTTCCATCAATCGAGAATGAGAAGTAGAGAGACCCATTTGGAGAACAACTTTGGACTGTTCTTTTTCCTCCGTTGAAGTGACTTCAGTTGAAAGGGTATTGATAATTTGATTTAAAGTTGATGGATTTGACAGAACTTAGGGTCACTATTTCCCATTAAATTTAGTTAAAGTTACTTCGACTACCAGCAGAGGCATCTGACTCTCAATGTTACAAGGGCGAGATTTGGACAAGTGTTAAAAGCCAATACCTATTTTCTGGCACAGGTTTCAATTTCCCATTCCTTAACATGCGCATATATATATATATATTAATTTATATGTACAAATGCCACTTTTACCTGCGAAAAACCTGTTACCTGATGCAACGTGACTTTATCCAAACTGAAAAACCAGTGTTCCATTTTTGTTTACCTGTTGTGTACTTGAAGATATAGACACTTTCAAAACTAAAATCAAACCCAATTGTCTATATTTATTTTCTTATATATAGGAGGAGAAGACAGATCAACATCGATCAATATTAATTTCATGCGTTACCAAAGGCCGGACTAGCTAGTCATGAGCTCTAAAAAGTACTAGAACTCTTTCAAGAAAAAGGTTCTGTACAAATCAAGATCGAGGTTGCAGAAGTACTACACTCCTTTCAAAGATAAATCCCATAACATTGAAAAAACATATTTGTGTTTTTATTCATACTGATCATGATCTTATGATTTATTGTCCTCCCCATTTCCCCCTCTCTGATCATCTCAAAATACAGATCTCGATCAGTATGAATGGAAAAAGTAATCCTCAAGGATTAGCTAGCCTATATATATATATATATATATATGGTGTTTTAGGATCATAAAGTCATATATACAATTAGTTTCTCGTATTAATTCACGATGTCTTTTAATTCTTTTAAATAAAGAAGATTTCTGAAAAACGTAAAGATAATTATTTAAGCTATTATTAGTACTAAAAGCAAGGAGAAGTACTACTGTTAATTATTAATTTGTCCTCTATTCTGTAATGAAACTGATCATTACGGTGCATATTAAACTTGAGTAAAATCAAACAGCAGAGCCAAATCACTTTCACTGAGAATCTGATGAGAAACACGTACGTTTCCAAACAGTAAACAGGCCGCTAGTCCATCGATCTCCTTCAAGTTTCCTGTTCAAGGCACAATTTCAACACACCCGTGATCAATTCCCTCCGATCCCCTCGTTAATTTGTAAGCAACTAGCGAGACCCTAGTACACTTTTGGCGGTTCGTAGTTGTTCTTGTATATATGTTTTGAACAACGGCCTCTTCCATGAATATGGTTTTGATTCGTGCAAAACTAGGTTCGCAGTCGCAGCTAGGCATGCAGAAATAATAATGCATGCACAGGTTACCATTCACATGCAGAAATATTAAATGCCAACCTCCTTTTAGCTGGACTAATACTCTTTAAAAATATGCAGAACACAGCAAGGGAGATGAACGTAGAAAATAAGGTTGAACGGTAATTCCGTTTTCTCGCAAACAATCACTGTAATTTATAAAAACTAGAACACTGGAATTAAAAATAGAAAACAAATACAAGTTGCACGGATAATATAAGAAACAGAAAGCTGAGGAACCCAAAGCATGTAGTTTATCTCTCTTTTATACATCCCTAGAGAAGACTGATAAGAAAAGTCCAAGCTTTTCTAGTGATCCTTTTCCTGTATATATATATATTTTTGTCATCTTTCGATTACCCGTCAAAGCAAGCAATTAATTAAAGCATGGCTTTAATTTTCTTTTGTTTATAAGACAACCCACCCACAAAACCAGAGGGTGGGCTTCTTGCAATTGATAATTTTTTCCACTTCAAAAGATGGAAGGCAAGTCCCATCTTTATATCAATCTCCTCACCGAGCTTTCCAGTCATGTCTCTGATGGATGTACTTGTTTTCACTGTAGAAACCTTCTGTTCCTCAGCTTTCTGTCCCATCCACCAATATTCCAAAAGGAATGTGGGACTCATGGTTTTGCTCCCAATGAACCAGCACTGTCTTTTACTCCTTTTCCTAATCCCCAAACCGTTCTGGTAAATAACAAGAGAAAAAGGTAGAACAAAAGTGGTAGAAATCCCTCCCCCCAACCCCCCACCCCCACAGGAAAAATATTCAAACCAGAAGCTTTTAAGGGCTGCTTATACCAGACCTTGAATATAGAAGAAGTGCACCATATAAATTAAAAAATGAGTCTTTAGTGGGGAAATTGCTCTATCGATTCAAATGCCTTGTTATAAACCCCTATTCTTAGCTTCTCCAAAAGGGTTGGTGCCACCTTGGCCGCTGTCCCCTGGCCAGTCAAAGAGACTGAATGGATCCATGCCCTTACTATCTTTCAGCGCATGATCTCCCGCAAACCCTTGAGAAAACAAGAGATCTAAAGGGTCAGCCTCAATTTCTTCTAACTCAGCGAAGAAGTCCTGATCAGATTGGAGGTTTGACACCGGCATTGTCGGCCTGTAAGAAAACCCTTCAGCAGTACTGAATTCTCCGTCATCCATCTCCAGCACTTGCTTCTCCACCTCATCAAGCTCTTCCTTGACTGATGCACTTGTTGTCGAGCTGCCGCCGACAATCTGAGATACGTGGTCGTCAATGCTGCTCTCCTTCTGTTCTTCTTTCGGGCTTGTTGGCTTCTGGCCGGACTGGGCTCCTTGGAAGTTTTTCGAAGCAGCGTTGCTCTTCGATGGTTGGGACCGGGTCGAGCCTGCAAGGGCATTCCTCTGAGTTGGCCATGGATGATTGTGCTCAGATGTGTATGTAATCACCAACATGTTGGGATCAGTCCGGCTGCGCTCGACTTGTTTCCTGGCCGAACATCCCTTCGAGCTGCTGCACCTATAATAGCCCCTGTATAGTATCAAAAAAAAGAAAATAAGAAGTGTACACGTACATATATACAAGTTGATGGGCAACATGATGTTATTGTAATAGTATTAATTTTCTCGTAGCATTAACAGTTTATCATGATCCTATTTACTTTGAAGTTGTCGATCCTGTTTGGTTAATCGTTTCGTATTGGATAATTACTAGATCCAAATTATTCAAACTCCACTGAAATATTTGCCGCTATATACATCACATGTAAGCTGTATATCTGAATTTGAAAATGGATTTCCTATTTCTTTATAATATAATAGGATATTCACATTTCAAAACCGAATGGTAAACATTATTATAAACGCCTTCTGCCTACAAAAAACAAAAATAAGAGACTGATTATATAAAAGACTTGTAAGATTGACTGGATCATAAACTAAGAAACCAAAACAAAACAGCTATTTTTACTGAAATAACATAATAAAAAAATAGTGTAAGAGCTCTTGCTGGCCGGTTGAAGTCCGATCCAATAACGAAGGAAACATTCGAAAGAGCCCGAAATTCTTAACCAAAAGTTCAAAGATGCGCGCGGGTTTGGTGTAGTACTACTCGTTTCGTTACCAATATTTGGGGTAAATAGAAGTAAACGAAACTGATAGCTAGGGTTGGTTTGGAGATAGTCAATTTATAATGACAATGGAAGTGTTTGAGGTCAGTTTCCAAGGATCGAAGCTTTTGTGGGGATTCAGAAGGTTCTTTACAGTCTCTTTATACGTTGTATCACTTCGATTATATTAATGCAGACAAAACAAGCTGATTAAGCAAAGAAGCAGAAGTAATAATGTGATCTGTCAGTGGGAGATACAAACTGCAGCCTTGGCAGAAGTTTTATCTTAAAAGAACTTTCCGTTATCAAGAATATGAATAACTGAATTAACTTAATTCACCTTGGATATGGAGAACCTTTGATGGGTTTCTGACCGTACTTTCTCCAAGCCCACAGATCAGACGGAACTACTTCTCCGGTAGGCCTGCTGTTTGCAGCAGCTGGCGCTGGAATGCAAACCACCTTCTTTGCCTGGCTCTTCCTGCGTATATGTGTATATATATTTTCATCCAAGTTTATGTTTGTTTGCTATACTTTTTAAAGCAACTGTAAATGACCATGATCATCAGTGCATAGAATAAGAGGAAGATCATGATAGATATATATATGGTGAAGCTGATAGAATTCTGAATGATTAAAGCAGTAGAAGATTAGAAGAAATTTAACTAGTTGTCATGATCTTTTCCCGGAGCAAATTAATTAAAATGTTTCAATTCTCCTAGCTACTTTTTGGCAGGAATTTGATGTTTTCTGGATTATTTTCTCTAATAAAGCTGAAAGAGACGCTATTATTCTAAAGGCAGCCCAAATACCAATCAAAAGGCAGCTAACCTCTCAAGTGTGTTAGGGAAGACGAGTAGTTTGAGATAACAACATGAAAGCTAGTCTATGATGAATATCAGTGTGACACCACCAAAACTAAACCCACTTTTTAAGGTCGATCAATACTACACATCAAAGATAATATGTATGTTTTTTGTTGGTACTAATGTTGACAATGGGAAATCCCATCTGAAAATCATCTCAAGCACCACAAGCAAGACAGGATACAATCAACCTAAAAATGACAACATCGACAGTAAAAGCATGTAATCCTTATTCAGATCTTTGCCTTGACTTGATCATGACCACCCAAGTTCCCAAGAACGAAAACCAAACTTCCAGCTCGCTGGTCCTACTTGTGAAATCTTTTGTATCCAAAAAATAAAATTGAACAAGGATTTAATAAGTACTAAAATAGCATCAAATTCAACTCCTTTAGATTTAATTCATGGAAGAAACCCTGAGCTAGCTAGATAAGATTAAATACTCACCTTCTCTTAATGCCCGGATTTCTCGGGGGCGAGATCTGCACCCCGGTGTTGTCGATAAAGCAACCTTTGGGGCTGTTTGCAGTAATCATGTCGCCTGCAACCATAGCAGAAGCCTTAATTCCCCTGGGAGAAGCCGCCGCGGCCATCACCGGCGAACCACATGGGGAGACAGACAATTTTGCATTAGGAGAGATCTGAAGCATCCGTGAGAATATATTGCAAGGCCTTTTCATTTCATCTTCAAGATAATTGCTCGGAGCTAGAATCGTACTCGTACTAGCACCACCAACACCAACAACAGCACCAGTAGTATTTCCTCCATTAAAACCGCCCGTGTCCTCCACACTAGCAGCTGTACTGCTGCCCATCATTTCAGCAGAACTAGTGCTGCTGAAGAAGCCGGAACCTGATACATCGAGCTCGTAAAGAAGCGGATCTCGCATGTAGGAGAATGGATCACCGAAATTATCCCTAGGCTCTCCGACAACCGACGAAAAATTCATGGGATCGGAAGGGAAGCGCCAGCCGGGACTGGGTTCGGAAGCGCCTTCAGCTCCAGTACTGCCATATGCTCCCCCGCTAGCTCGGACTATGTCAGTCAAATCACCTTGATAATTCTCCATCCTGGGCATAAACAAGCTGCAGTACATACTTTTTTTAGCGCAAGAGCAGGAACAAGTCGGAGAGAAAGAGTACTGTCATTTGGAGGCAAGCCAGGGATATTTTTAATGATCTTTGGAACACAACAGACGTAAAAGACATGCAAATACTCTTTGGTTCGTCTGGTATATGGGTATTTGATCAAGGAAGGGAACAAAGTAGTCGTTCTGGGGAGATGGGTTTTGGCAATTAGGAAGAAGAAAAGCGGAAAAACGAACAAAAAAGTTTGCTTTGTTTTGCGAAGGTTTAATGGAAGTGATCGTTCTTCTACCGAAAAACAAAGAGAGAATGGTCTTATTAGCAGATAGAGAAACAATAAAAAATAATAATGGAAAAAGGCTAGAGTCGCTGACTTTTCACACAAAAACAGCTCTTGATCTCCATACGCAACACGCAGGGAGAGAGGGAGAATTTAAAACTAAAATGATAGCAATAAACAAATAGGTCTTGAGCTGGGTGTTTAATCATTTATTAAGGAATCATAGGGTCAATTTCTGCCACTGTTTTTAATCTCTCCATTAATTTAATCTCTCTCTCTCTGGATTTATAAATGAAACTTTAGCCAAAAGTCCTTTTTCGAAAACAAGTGATGGGAAAGTAAAGAGGCGGCAAGTAGCCGCATTTCTCGGAAACGTTTCGATCATCGATCCATACATCCATCCCCGTTTCTTTATGTACATATTATCTATCCCGTTTCGTTAACGTTTCTGATGAATTAAGCACTAGGTGGTAGAGATCATCAGGAGAGGATGAAGGAGGAGGATTAGATCAAGCTGGAAGAAGCACACAATCTGTGTCTCATTGACAAGAACCACTCTATGTGATGCCACCCTTAATTTGTCGTTTACCTAACTTGGCAGGAAATCAAAAAAGATTATAGAATAATCTATCTTCAATATCCAACATGCATGAAAATATTGCATAGCTTTCTTTTCTTTTCTTTTTACCAAAATCTTTATAATTTCCTTGTGAAGAATCAAATCAATCACGTACGTCTCATTCATCACCTAGCAGGTAGCTAGTAATAATAAATAAATAAAAGTATCAACAATATGTCAAATTAATACTCCAGGCATACGTAGCTAGCTCTATGTACAGATGAGATTCACCATCCAAAACGAAAAAAAGAAAGAAAGTGGTATCATGGTCAAGTGCTAGGTAACTTACACGTAAACGAAATGTTAGGCTAAAATTCCATTAGTCAAGTCATGGTCTAGAAAAGTATTAATTAAATGGTTTCTGATCACTACTTTTTTGGGTTTTATCTGCATAATAAAATATATTAATATATATACATATATATATATATATATATGGGACTGTTAGGGCCATTGAGAGAGGTTCAGAGAGTTTTTATTAGTGTAAAATGTACTTTTTTTTTAAATTTTATTTTGTGTGTTTCTTTTTCAAGTATTTTTTAAATTATTTAAAATATTTTTTAAAAAGAAATTTATAAATTCATTTAAAAATATTTCCTTAATATTAAAAAAAATACCATTGATAGCTTTTCTCGATGACTTTTCTAAGTAGGACAAGCATTTCTCTATATATATATTGCAGTTCTTTGTAAGGCACTATTTAGCTAGCCAGCTAATCCCTATACATATATTATTTTATATATATATATGTGTTAGAAACCAAGTTCAAATTGTATTGTATGACCACATTTAGCCATCAATGGTAATCTTAGGTACACCTACCCCCCAATAGTGATTTTAGGTACACCTAACCTCCTTTGTACTCTTTACCATTGGATTGATGACAAGTGTAACAATGCTAACCATCCTTTGTACCAAGAAATCCCTATAAATAGAGGGAGTCCTCATTTGTGTAAGACCCCAAGAAATAAGAGAAAACAAAGTTCTCTAAACATCTCTCTCTCTTTTGCTCTCTATCTTTTCATTAGTTTCATAACAATATATGATATATAGCTCCTTTTTGTGCATGACAATAATAATGGAATTACAATTAAAAAAGAGAGAGAGAGAGAGAGTAGTTTAGCACATATATATCGAAGAAGAATGAACTAGAATGATGTGATTTAGGTTCTGTTTGGCAATATAATCATTTTCAGATATATTATTTCCAAACTTCACTAAACACAAAATATAATTTAATTTTTTTAAATTTTAAAATAAAAATTATATTAAAAAATTATATTCAAATAATTTTTTAAATTTATAATATTTTTATTCTACTTTTTCTCTCTCATTTTTTAAAATTCAATAAAACATTCTAATTTAAATTATTTTATTACTATTTACAGATATTCTAAGATATTATGAATATCAAAACAAGCTCTTATATTACTTACAAGATGCTTAATGTGTTAATACACTATTTGGTGTGGGGCCTTTGAAAAAGTTAAAACGCTATTTATTAATTGATGTGGCATGTCTCATCTACATCCTCCACATCACTGCATGTATTGATATATCTTAAAAGAAAAAGGAAATTTACAGTTATGAAATGTGCAAACGTCATGCAATATTTTTAAAAAAATGAACAAATACAAAATAAAAAAAAAACTAAATTTTTAATAATAGATTCTACTTTTTTTCAAAAGAATTATGCGTTGCTTACACACTTTTATATATTTATAGATTGCATATAGATTTTTTCAAGTATATATAACTTATATATAACCTCCTTTAAAATACCTTCCTAAGTTGTGCCACTTACTAAATAATAAAAATAGTTATAAGACACGTAGCCACTTCTTATCTCTATTTGTAATTTAGTTAGGTTGCAAAGTTGGTCCGTACATAAACTTACAATGTATGCATATAAATATATACGAGTTTTGTTACGTATAAGCAAAATCGCGTACTAATTTGCATATTAATACTGATTTATTCATATTTAAAATTTAAATTAGTACTGTTTTCAATAAAATCTACTTTTTGACTAATTATATTAGATCGATGCACATCTTAGTTCACAGTTGTGTTTGCAACTAAATTTTTCTAAATATATACATATACCTACACACACACACATATATATATATATATATATATATTCACCTACTAATGTATATGGATATGGTAAATATTAATGGATTCAGATCAGCGAAGCATGCATGCATCTTTCTGATTACCCTTTAAAAGATAACTTCCTAATTTCCTTGTTCTCTTTCTAATATTAATGTTTCATTTAAATGTTAATTTCTAGGTATCCAAGTATTCGATCTTGATTCTGTTTACAACAAAATTTATAAGAGTAACATTAATTAATAATATTCTTAATATCTTGGAATAATGACAAACCTCATTGCAATTAATGCTTGCACAAGTTACATGCCAATTGGACTTATAATTAAGCTCTGATCATTTGATCCACGGATCATACCATTTCCAAAAGATCCTGACCTTTGGATTTTCCAACTTGGCGTGTCGGATTGAATTATTCGGCCACTATATCCTACGTACAATATCTGTCAAGTAAATTCATGCCAAGCATTATTTATATTGATATATATATATATATATATATATATATATATATATATGTATATATAATATTTAATCGAAATAAGTTTATTAAAAACAATATACATGTATCAATATTGGTTGATTTTTTTTTTCTTTTATGGAAATATGCTTCATTGCATTTATTCAGTAAAAGAAATTACAATTGTGACTTATCAATACAGGAGAACCAGACTATAGGCCAACTAATGCATCTGCTTAGGAGCTTCCCCGCACACAAAGTGACGGACATTATCTTAACTTCTAAATCTTTCTAAAGAGAGAGTAAACACTTTGTATGACCAGAACGAGATGACCCCCTCCAACCTCCAGGAAGGCAAAGTATAGGAAACAACTACTATGGACAAAAAGTCCAATAGCATATTTCTCCACTAAAACTAAAAAAAAAAACAAACCCACAAAACAAAACATACGACAAAACAACCCAACCACGAGCACGGCATGAGTTCCGACGGTACACCCACCACAGGCAATTGGCATCACAAGCCTAGACGGCACGAGCACCCAGCTTGCGTATGGACCACAGCAACTTCCACAATGAAGACCGGTTGTATGACCACCGGCCATAACATCGCCCGCCACTCTCAATTAGCTCTTTGCCTCAGATTACGACCGATCAACAGCTCATCACCTCACCTTGGACAACACAGGAAACGAACAGAACAAAAAAACAAAGCAACGGTGGTAGAGGTCGTTCAAGACACAAACACCTACGACAGAGTGCGACTGTGCAAGACACAAAAAAATAAAAAAAACCAACTCCAAAATGGAGGCACAGAACACACACAACGACGACACAAACAACGGCAACAAAAGCCATGCAAGACACAACAACCAAACTCCAAAAATGGAAGGACATAACACCAAAGCAAACAGCAATAGAGGCTGTGCAAGACACATACTACTCTAGGAGGAAAGCCATCCATCGAAAACTAAAGTCCCAAAGTCCGAGGACCCAATAAGGCTGAGAACAACGTTTGCAAGTGGCCCCTTGGTGGCACGTGATAGCCACATGCAGCAGAAATTTGAGTCTTCGTCAAGCGCGTGCGGGTGACACACCACTCCGTTTGGCACCACGTTAGGTGAGCTTGTAGATCGGCAACTGACCAACATCTTGGAGGGGTGCGTGTTGACGGTCAGTAGCTAGACAGTCTCGAGCGGCATTCCTCCCTTATTGGCTTGAAAAACTAAATTAAAAAAAAAAAAAAAAAACTAATAGAGAAAGGGAGGGGAGGGGGAGCCGAAGCTCCCACCCCTCTCGCGCGGCTTTGGTGTTTGGGGAAGATTAGAGAGAAGAGAGAGGGTTTAGAGAGAGAGAGGAAGAGCACGAATGTTAGATCTCGTATGAAGTTGTTCAAAAGTTATATTGGTTGATTTATAGTACTTTACATTGGAATTAAATAATTAATCTCCTAAAGATTAGTCTGCATGCATGGCATGTAATAATTGAGACGCTTAACTATTTTTTTGACCCACACAAGCAAATTGAGCAAACTTGTAAATAATTAGTGTAAGAGAAATGATATTTGCAATCGTGGTTGTGCAAGCGCTGTGCAGTCTTTTAGAAAAAAAATGAATTAATACGGGACCCATATAGAAAAAGAAAACTAACTTTTTAATTGTGGATCTCACTTTTTTTCAAAGCAATTGCAAAACATTTATACACTCCACGACTATATATAGCATTACTCGTCTGGTCATGAATCTATCCCATGCATATATGCAGTAGTGGTCTTGATCTAGCAAAAGAAAAGGTCGGTGTACGTTACCATATATATTTAATTAGGGGATTATTTATCGATCCCAATCATATATGGTAATGCGCGCATATATATAGTACTATTATTAATCATGTTCTGAATCATTAATATATATTTCATGATCAGAAATTAATTTCTTTTTTGATATATAACAAAATTAGGAACATAATTAATTATATATTGTTCATAAACTGTTCATTTATCTTTCAATTTCTTGAAATTATAAAGCGTACGTTTATTTTCGAATACACTATAGATATAACATATATATATATATATATATTATAATTATAACAACAGCAATGGTACGTACCACCACAATGGCTTCTATATATATATATATATATGCTTCTTAATTTGTTGCTTTCGTTATTCAATCCCTAAAAGATAATCCAGTTTGTTCAGTCCAACCTTCAATCAATCCAACCTTTTATGTGCATAAAATCTTATTTCTGCAGATCATATATATGGAAAAAATTTAGTAAGATCAAGAAATCAAGAACACCATTTGAATTTAGAGTTGATTGTCCAATTCATCTCATATCATCTTATTTAATAATTACAATTTTTTTTCAAATTTTCATATAAAATATAATAAACAATTCAACTTTTTCAAATCTTAAAACAATAATAATATTAAAAAATAATATTTTATTCAACTTTTAATTTTTATCTCAACTTATTTCATCCTAACTCACTATTCAAATTTCACGTAAATGAAAAGTACATTTCGAGCGCTAGCTACGTAGCTATGCCTCAATCAATAACCCTAGAAATCGTATATGAAGAGAAACAATATCGGGAACTTCTCCTATACCTCAATCAATAATGCTGTAGACAGCAAGAATATAGAAGCAAATCTGGTGAGCGAAAAGTTACCTTGAATCAGTAGCATCATCTGTCACTTATTTATGTAAGCATTTAATTGATCGAGATCTCTTATTTAACCGCTTAATCATCAATATCGGAGACATCCATATATCTAGTTTGAAATGGATGCTAATATTAGAATAAGTTAACCATAACATGAGACGATATCTCGATCGGACGATTACTCGTTATATTTACTGATTATTTCGCTTGCTAGCTGTTGATGTGAAATATTAATGCATGTTTGCTTCCTATCTTATATATCTATATATGAAAAAATCTATTCATAATTTCAGTTCTCATCATCCTCTCATCATTCCATAACATGGCATTAGATGATAGGTTTATAAGTGAAATATAATAAATAATCTATAATCATCTAATGTCACATCATGAAATGATGATGAGTAGCATTACTCATATAATTAATTACTTTTCTTGATCTTTAATTAGCCATTTATTTGGTGTCTGTTTGTGTGTAATTGATCGCATATATAATATTATAATTTATTGGAAAATGATTGGATGACTCACAAATGCACCCCAAATCATGTGCTTCTCATGTATTTTAATTTTTTTTAAATGGTTAAGGAAGTGATCACTATTAATGAATTTTTAATTTTTTTTTTCCTTAATAGTTAAAGATGTTTCCAAAATATTTGAAAGAAAATGAAAAAAAAAAAAAAAGCAATTATACTAGGAGCCATATTTGGAGTGCACAAATGGGCCCGAGTCATCCTAGCATTGTGTATGAAATAACAGTACTTTCGTTATTATATTGTAAAAATAATAATGTGAAACTAATATATATAATTAATGAGTCATATATTCTACTTATTAGTAGTCTGCCTACACGACCAGTTGAGTAGAAAAATTCTTTTATTTTTTTTCTTCAACAAATATATATTCTTCTACTTGGCTTCTGAGTAGAGTTTCTCATCCATATATATACATCATGCATGCACAACTTGCAATTAATTCGTAAGCGTGTAACAGGGGCACGCACGACATAAACAGAAAACATCACATTAGTAATATATATATATATATATATATATATGGGGATCTAAGCCACCTGCCTCCAACTTGCATCGATCTTCAACATTTATATAAGACAAAATAATTCTGTAGCTAGCTTAGGGTATACTAAATGATAAATTCGTGAGTTTCATTTATTTGACACCACTTCAGAATTCTTTTAACTTTCATGGCCACTATATCATACATATATATATAAAATTAATAAGGCCAGACACTAAGAGCGACCCATATACAAGACTTGGGCAATGCATATCCGAACCTCATGTCAATATTGGAATTGCATTAATTACTGATAGACACATTGAAGCAGACCTATAGCAGTGTCGATTGCCTACTTTTACTAGATATCAGAGGACAGAGAGATCAGATAAGAAAAAGGGACGGGGATAGGGGAAAAAAAAAATGAAAAGGTTGAAGTACTAGTGCCACTAAATCCATTGATATTCAAAGTCAACAATGGTAATTGACTACTTCTTGGCCATGGATTAATGCTATTTAAGTACTTATTTCATAAGCCACTTTATTTATTTCCACCCATTATGATTGAGAACATTCGAACGTAAATTAAGCTTAATTTGGAGGTCCCAACATATATACATACATATATGGTAGCTAGCTAGCTAGCTTGTGTCGTGGTATTTGTCAAATGATTAGCACGTACTGCATGGATTTATTAGGAAGATTACGGCCTGTTAGCTAGCTAGATATATAGGTTAATTCAGATAGCTATAATTAAAACGTGATTATGTCGGGATTATGAAGGACAGAGAGGAGAGGTTAATTCCAAATCTAAAACCGGGCCAAGGACTTTAGATATATATGAAAAAGGGTCTAGAAAAGTAGCTAATTAGTAAGTTCTATTGTAAAAGGACATCATATGTCATGTGTAAGCATGCCTATTGCTTTGGTCCAAAAGTTGGATTTCTTTTATGGAGGACCTTTCACTTTGCGAGCTGTTCAAAGTTTGTGTTGAAGGGTGCAGGATTGCATATCGATCATGTTCAACAAGACATTTGAGATTGAGAGGGGCTTTTAATTGATTTTCAGGGGTTTCTTCTTTTAAGAAAGCTAGTTTCGAAACGCCTCTCTCTCTCTCTCTCTCTCTCTCTCTCTCTCTCTCTCTCTCTGTATATATATATATATATATAATATAAAGCAGTGATCATGTGGGGATGTTCTTTGTGTGGGTGATGGCTTTTGATTAGTATTTGAAGGATTGGATGTTTCACTGGGCCAATGATCAGTGAAGGAATCACCGACCTTACGGTTGATGAGACATTTTGGGAATCTACCATATAGCAAAACAACATCTCTCTCTCTCTCTCCGCCTATGCATTTTGATTCTCCAAAATACCAATGTTGCCACCAATCTTACTATTTTTTTTTTGCCGTCGACATCATTGGTACAATATGACACTGTTGATTCTTAAAAAGGCTCTTCCTATCTCTTGGTACTGTATCATGTTATTAATGCATGATTCTAATAGAAAATTAATCTTAATTATCATGTAACCTATATCCGAGAATCCCAATTAGGAATGTTCATATATATGCGTATGTGAGATACCATATATGCATGTATATATATTCATCTTCTTGTATAAACTTTTATATAGTCCCTTACTGGGGTCGATGGAAGGAATTTGGCAAGTTTGAAAGAGCTATAATTAATAGGATGCATGAGATCATCATGTTATAACGTGCTATAACATGATGATCTCATGCATCCTATTCATTATAGCTGTTTTTCCCATTAACAATATAAATTATATTGTTAATTGGAGAAACAGCTCATTATTCATTATTAGAACGTGGTATAATAAATTCAGCAATTATATATAAATATATATATATATATATATGGTGTTGTCAGGATGGAGCTAACATGCACTATTTGCACCAGGATATTGGGAATATAAGAATGGTAAAAGGTAAGGGGATAGAGGCCAAAATACGAACGAACAAATTATTGTGAGGTAATTGATATGACAAGTAATAATAGACGACGATATTGATCTCCAGCAAGTTGCAGGCCGGCCGCCGTGGTCTTTCTCACAATTCTATAATTTCTCATGTTGATCTACATGCTATCTATATATATAGCTAGCTAGATGACCATGACCAACAAATTATTAAGAATCCTATTTATCACCCTAATAAATTCTCCACATGATCATGAAGTTGGGATTTTGAAATTGAAAGTACCCCATGGAGGGCTTATAAGTTCATGTGTAGTACCTCCTCCTAGTAATTATTTATAAGAAGATCATATTGATTGGCAGCTTGCTTCTTATAAGGATCAAATTAAAACAAAACCTAATTAATTAATTAATTAATATAAGGGACAATAATTTTAAAAATATGTATATATGAACAGTAATTATGTATATTAAAGAAAGGAGGAGAATTTTGGTGGCCCAACCCCATCATCATCATCATCATGAAAACCCTAGCTAGTTTAAGTTTAGATCAGTGTAGTTTGAATGAATGTTGAATATCATAATTAAATTATTGAATGGGTTCAGACAAACAGTTGCCCCACGTTGGTGCATGACAAGCCTACCATGCACGGTCCCCATAAGAGAACAAAATTAAACTGGGATTCTCCGAGCAATACCATATATACACCGTTGTCTTCCCTCCCACAACATTAATAAGAATCCATGCCATCCGATCCTACCCCATGTGAACCAACCACTTATTTGATATAATATTGTCTTCCTCCTTCATACCTATATGTTATATATAAATATTATGCCAACCCTTTGTCGATGCCGACGATTGTCCGTCCCAATATGTATATATCTAAATATATTGAGGGGTCTTGTCTGTGTAGTCGTGCTTTTATATATTTCCTCAAGTCCTTACTGTCACAGACTTCTTGATCTGCACGCTGGCTCGAATGGACACTTGCCTAAGCATCTGACGCCTCTCAACGTCACCCGTCTACCGGCAACCTCACCAGTTACGGTCATCTTAGCCTTCTAAATGTCTCTACATGGACGGTTATGATCATCAGCTAGCACTCCCACCTGTCTTTGTCCTCATAAATTATACCATATTTTTAATGCCCCAACAGTGACAAAGTCAATGTAGGGGCCCGTCCACATGATCAAAATCATCGAGCTAGCTAGTTTGTGATCTGATATATACATATATCTCCTCAGTTTGCTGAAATTTTAAGGTTTTGTGCAATATAATGGTACTGCTTGATGCATGCAGTACTCTTGGTTGCAGTATTTCTGCAGTCTGATGAGTAGCAGAATTTTTAAGGTTTTGTGCAATTAAGTAGTTGATTATTAGTAATTTAGGCAAGAAATTGGATGTGAATTTAGTAGTGCGTGCAGCTCCTTGGAAATTTGGACGAGGGCAGGCATTGTGAAGGGTGGGGTTTGTATACATGCTTCTCACTATCAACCACAGTGCTTATTGTCGAAGCATGGCTATGGGTATTTGAGTAGGGTCTGCACGCTCGCCTGCACCATAAAAAACTAACCAACAATATTAACTTGTTCATATAAAAGCTATATATCCTTTTCTCTTCTGTCTCCATCTCTAAAATTAATATCCTTATCTAACGCCTCCTGTTCCCATACTTGAAGAAGCTGTTTCTGGGACGATATTATTGCATTTGATGATCTCCCACTTAATTTCTCCTCCTAGATTCTCCCTTATCACTTGCGCGCTCGATGCACACTCTAGATCTGTGAATTACACCCCAAAATACGCAAAAAAAGTATTACCTCTAATAGGCGATTATTTTCTAATCTCAAAGTTAAAATGTTATATATAGAGTTCGAGACGCCACCCATGTGGTTCCACGGTGCCAACTCAAAGGGTGGGACATTAAGGTACGTAGTTATCTGAGAGCCACCAAAGAGCAAGGCCCTAAAAATATAAATGCTTTAGTGCACTTTAAAAAAAAATATGAAGGAACAACAGAGGATAAATGTTATAAATGATCTTTAAAATATTACATTTTTTCAAAAGATAAAAGGTATCATGTCACATTAAAATTAAAAATATCTTATTTTAAATTTTTATCTTGGACCTCAATTCAGATTGAGCTACGTACCCTTAAATTCCATTTAATTCCCGGCCTGATCATGATGATCTCCTTATAATTTCCTTTTTATTTTCTCGGTTATATATCTTGCATGATTTTTGACTTATTTTATTTTATTTTATTTTATTTTAATGATTGTTGGGTCACACCCTTTAGTTTTGGTCGATACGGCCAATCTTTTCGTTTTCTGATAAAAAAATTAAAAATGAACTTGTAACTTTGCGTGGTGTATCCAATATATAAGAGGGAGCTTCTTCCCTAGGTAGTCCAACCCATTAATCTTTCGAGAGTAATGTGAAAACGATCACCTTGAGAACATGAGCATAATATTATATAATATATAGTACAATATATATAATTTGGAAACCACGTAACTATATATATATATTCCTCCATAGATTAAGAATTAATGGGATAGTTAAGCTCTTGGACCGTGTGTCGTGGCCCTTTCCCATGTGACATAACTGACTTTGCTTCTAATGAGAATTAGTTGTCATGCATGATATATTTTTGCCTTAATATTGGGGATCGTTAATAGATCCCGAAGCTCCCTTTAAGTGAATTTCAAATTCAAGAAAACCGTAGTCGTAGACACGTATCTCTTTCGTGCTTGTGATTTTCTGTCACAAAGTATATATGTTGTATTGAAGGGGTTTCTTTTTGAGTTATTCTATACTCACTACAACAGATGGCACTTTTCCCAACGAACAAAAATCGTTGGGAAAAGAAGAAAAATCCCCGCTATATTCATATCCCAGCGATTATGGACTCGCCGCATAATCGCCAGTACTATTCAGCCATTTCCGAAATATTGCCGCGAACTACATAAATCGCCGTCTAAAGGGGGATATATAGCAGCGATTTTTTCATCGCCGCAATATTGCTTTAGAAACATAAAAGTATTTGCCGGCGATTACAAAATCGCTGGAATATTATTTTCCAACGTTTTTTCATCGCCGACAAGTAAATTTAGAAACGTAAAATTATTTGCCGGCGATGACAAAAACGCTGGAAAATAATTTCCCAGCGATTTTGTAATCGCTCGAGTGTGGTGATAGATGAGAGAAAGAGATCGAATAATGGGAGAGGGGGGGAGAAGAGAGAAAGGGCGAACAGAGAGATCGGAGAGAATAAAGAAATGATTGAGCTGAATGAAATATGCTCCATGGTAAAATAAGTAAACCCCCTACGTGTCTATTTCCTATTGGAGGGTTCCAAATGCAACATGACACACGTCCGGCCGATTTGAAGCTTTTCTCAAGAAAAAAATTGGGAAACAAAAAATGATCGAAGTCAAATTAAATATATGGGATTTCAATAGGACATTCTAGTTTAATTTGGAACTGAAATTTGGTGTCTGAGGTTTTTTATATGTCAATTTAGAATAATCTAAAAGCGAGTTTTTTTTCTTCTTTAGAACATAAGATTCACGATAGAGTTGGCGTAAAGAAACTAGAATATTATTTTTATTATTTTTAAGGATAATGCTGGATATATTGTTGTTTATTTAAGGGTGGTACGCAGAGTTTGCACACTTGAAGACTGTTTAATATTATTTATTAAACAAAAAACAACAATATGTATAAGTAAACACAATTTTTTTTTAACTCTTATGACCTAAACATGATCTGGTTATAAAATATTCACTTCTGAAGCCCCATATATATTATATATTATATATATATAATATTCAGTAGATGGCTTGATATCATGAAAATATTGAAGTGCTCCATTTTTCTCCAAATAGACTACTACTGATAAGAGAATTTCCTGATCTGAAGTTCAAAATCTCAACTGATATTCAACAATAATTTTCAGGTACTCCTACGTCCTCCTCCTCCACTTATTGCAACCTATACGTACGTATGCAAGGTTATTTGTTACGATGTTTTATTCAAGAACTAAGGCAAACACAGTAATTCAGTAAGCCAAATTTCATAATATCAACTCAACTCCAATGAAACATGCTCTATAAAACAGTCTTCTCCTATAAAGATTCAAATGGATCAGATTTCTTGGTCAATGAATTAAATGTGGAAACTGAAAAGTAAAGACATGACATAAAAAGTGGTTGTTGTGTTTACTAGGTAAACACAACCATTCCCAATCACAGGATTGATGCCACTTTGATGAAGATGATGATGAAGATTGCTTTGCATATAGGTGAAAGCTTATTTCTCAACATTTGCCAACGAAATAGAGAAGTATGTGTCTAACCAACAAACAAGTCGCTGATGCACATATATACAGAGAGGTACAAACATCAAGAGAGAAAAAGGGAAGAAGGTAAACTAGATCATACTTGATTCAAGAGGAAGCTCTATCTGAGGTGGTAAGCCAGCTTCCTGGACATCTTGAACTAAAAAGTCGCCAGCATCAGTTTCCTTCCCATGCAAAGCAACAACAATGCCTATCACGTGTACCATGTCAGTGCAAATAAACATGCTTTATACAGAAAGCAGTTTAAGATTTTTGGTATACCAAGTTGTAAGCCACATCTCAAATTTTAGTCAAAGCTAAGAAAATAAGATACTTGAGCATTCACAGCTATTTCCACACATAAATAAGTAGATAGGTGAAAAGTGCATTAAGAACTTGATTATATATTACACAAAGTTTTATCACAACCATCCAATCAATTTTTCTTCTAGACCTATTAGACCTACATGATGATTTAAAAAACAGCTTAACAAAAATTGCATTCATTAGGCTAGCAAGGAATATTTAAAAGGAGTAATGCAATAAAGATGACTTAAGCTGCACTGGGTCGGGGAAAAGGGTAAACCAACCTGAGCAAACTCATTTCCAAAACAAAAAAACTTGAAAGAATAGGACTTTTTCTCCACAGGCTAAAAACTTGAAAATTCAAGATAACACTCTGATGTTTGAATTTTTTTTAATTCAAACATCAAAAGCCTTTAATAGAACAGCCCTCTTGACAGTCAAAGCAAAATTTGGACAAATATTGAAAATTCAATATTTGACAATCAGTTTCAACTTGTTTTTCATCTGTATTTTCGCCCGTTATCCAACCACATATCAGTTTAATAGTTTGCTGTCTGCTATATGTCCCTTTGGTTTGAGATTACAGAGGAGACATCCCCTTGGCTTGGGGATAGACAGACTGTCTTGAATCTTCAACACAATAATTAAGAGGAAAAAAATCTAAAAACTATTATTGGAGAATGGTATAGTTTCTCTGAAAGATTTATTTTTTAAAGAAAGCTTTAGAATCACTTATTTCCTTTTGTGGGTGTTTTATTGTTTTAACTGTAATATTGACAAGTGTGAATGCCAGTGAAATTTTCACAGGTGTTAATAAACTCAGAAAAATCTAGCTTCTATGAATCCTTGACTATTATTAATATATCTATGCAGGAAGGATTGACTATTATTTTGCACTTATTCAGAACAATGGAAGAAATGGAAGTCGGCAAATCTTGAGAATGTTGAAACTGACCTCGGTGGAAAAATATCGTTTACAGCGACGAGCACTTGTCTTCGATGGAGGAGCTCAACGGGGAGGAGCCCAAATCAGTGCCAAACAAATCTAAAATGCAAATAAATCTAATACTCAGAAATTTGTGATTATTGCCCAAACAAACTGACCAAACAGAATACCGAATCTTCAAACGCATGGCTGGGGTTTCGGATATTACCTTAATCTGCAGGTTTGGTGAAGCCGTGCGCACTACAACAGCCATTTCGAAGTCTGAATCGAAATCGTTGGGTCTCGGTGAAGCCGTCTTGCTGGTTTTGGTGAAGCTGTGCGCACTACAACAGGGATTCGAACTCTAAATCAATGTTCCAAAATGTCTCGGTGAAGTAGTCAAGCTGAAGGTGAAGCCGTGCGCAACAGGGATTCGAACTCTAAGGCGATATCGTTGGATCTCGGTGAAGCCGTCGCAGTACGGGGGGAAATGTATTTGGTGGGGGGAGGGGGGGAAGGGGGCAGGGAAAAAAGAAATTGGGAAGTAGTATAATGTTTTCGTGCCCGACACAATGGCGACGCAGGGAATAAAATGTGAGGATTTTCCAACGATTACCTCTCGTTGCCAATAGTCCGGTTAATGCAATGTGGGAGATTGGTTTTTAAACGTCCGGCGCTTTTTAAATTGCTAGCAAAAATTACCTTTGCCAACAAAATTATTTGCGGCGATTTTATAAACGCCGGAATAACTACGATTTCTTGTAGTGACTCAAGTTGATGTGTGGATCAACACTTCATCCATACACATTACTTATATAGTAAAATTTGATTTATAATATTCAAATTTTAATAATTATCTTCCAAATCAAATTATGATCCGTAAGCATTTTATTAGGTTTGCTCTATACACAGACTTGATAATAGAATTTTTCTTTCTTTTTTAATTTTATATAATTAGTAAGACTAAAAATAAAAACTACATCCATAAAGGCACATGGGATGAACTCCATATATGCATGATCAAATATATATATATATATATATATATATATATATATATATATATATATTTATCAAATTATGG
Source organism: Carya cathayensis (assembly GCA_011037825.1). Classification (NCBI taxonomy): domain Eukaryota; kingdom Viridiplantae; phylum Streptophyta; class Magnoliopsida; order Fagales; family Juglandaceae; genus Carya; species Carya cathayensis. The sequence goes on from QGSO01000472.1 coordinate 246,279, forward strand.
AGTTGGGAAAGCGACTAAATGCAATGCTACTCCTTTCCCCTACAAAGAAAAGGAAAAGCATTAATATTAGGTCATACGTAAGTACCCAATTAAGCTGATAAATCCCTGCATGATCGTTAAAACCATCTATTTTCAAGAGATGAATTGAAATATCCATGAAAGGTATATTTAATTCTGGACCCATACCAATAATATTATAAGCACATAGTATTCAAATGTATGTACTTAGAGTACCAATCCTAAAGGACTCTTGTGTTTAATATTTCTCGATCTAATCTATTCAAACAACTAATTAACCGTTACTACAATAATTGTGAGTTTGCAGTAGAGATCATTAATTCCATTGGAAATTATGAGCCATCAAGTCTAGGTAGATTACACATTGCATGGAGTCATGCCAAATGCACTCCAAGAAAGAACATGATCAGAGAAAAGAGATATGGTAGTGGTCCTCACGATCAATACCTTGCCCTCAAAATTTACTTAAAACGGATTGCCGAAAGAATACCTACGTGGATAAACAATGAATTAAGCTGCTTAATTGTCTTGCTTTTTGAACTACTTGTCAATTAGGATATGTATGTATGTATGTGTTGATGCATGTTTTGTAAAACAAGCTGAAGAGGGAGAATGAGTCATCTCTGGCCAGTATTGAAGATTCACTAGACCTCGATCGGAGTGACTTGGGGCCCACGATGGCAGTCCAAAGTTGCAGTACAGTGGCTGTACGTATATTCATTGTAGTAAATAGGAGCCAAACACAGCAAATATATATGAAAAGTAAGACACAAAGATTTACATGGTTCGACATAGAGCCTACATTTACAGGTCATTTTGGGTGCAAATCCATTATAAACAAGAGTATTTTATACTCTCATGGTCTCCCATCTGGAAGTTGAAGAAGCTCCATCTCTCAGTCGCCTAGAAGCAGTCCAAAAGAAGCCTAGAAGTCCACAAAGTCTTTTTCCCTAGACCCCTTTATTCCCATGCCCCCTTACTTTATGTCCCCTCTCCCTCTCCTTTATGTCACATGTCCTCTCTTCCTCCTGACACCCTTTCTTTTTCTTAGCCATTGTCCCCCTCCTTCCATCTCTCTCTCCCTTCCTTTCTGATGAGATCCATCCTTTGGACTAGGCTTGGATGCCATATGGGCTAGGGATATTTTTACTGTTTTTAGTATGTATGTATATTGTATAGCAAGCCAAAGGATAATACCATCAAATAATCATCATGTCAATGATAACATGATATCCAATGTGACATTTCTTCCTAAGACATAATTTACTATATAGACAGTTCTTTTCCAAATCTTAATTATTGAATGTCATTACTGTTAACTTTCATCATAAAGTTACCCTTTGGGAGTACTTTATACAAAGATCAAAGAACTAAAATTTAAAATAAAACATGACATATTATATAGATGTCTGTTGAGAATTTTTTATTTTTTTTAACTACATATATGCAATAACTAGGCACACTAATCTCCCTCTCCTGGCCTATCTTTGATCTCTAAGAAAAATGCCACTCCTTTGTAAAGAAAAATTATCCTCCCAATCAATTTATATCTTTCCAACCAGTACCTAAAACTCACATGCACTCTTCAACTAGTACTGATCAACTTCAAGTCAAACCTAGAACATTATTTGTGACTATCTGGCCTATTAGCACACGATTGAGCCACACTTGAAGTACCCTACACACCACCACGTACATATCTATGCCTCCTAGCTACAACATCTATGTATAAAATCTGCCTCGCCCGGTAGCCACTTCCACTTCACTAGGGAGTGAGTCTCATGTGTGAGTTTCATGACTGTTAGTAGTACTACATGTAAAATATATTTTGAAACCAAACCAATTTTTCATAATTTGTACCCTTGTTTGGCTGATCATATGGTTCAAGAACACAAACTTCAGTTGGATAACCCGGCCTCTAATTATTACCCCATAATATATGATGAGCAAGCATGGGCGTGTGTACTTATCTTGTCTCATACATAGTGCGAAACTAGTTAATTTTTCTCTTTCCAGATATTATTACCCCATAATATCTTAAAAATTGTCTTGTTGTGGGTGGAAATATTTTGTTATAACTTGATGCTGAAATTAATGATACATGTATTTTTGGAAATGATCAAAATTATTATTGTCTTCATGAATGGTAGTTTAATGTTGATATTTGTTGCAAATAGCTTGAATTTTCAATTTAATGGCTGCTTTACATGAGCTTGATAGTGAGCAACATCAAATACTAGCTAGTATTATATATACATCTTTACACCTCTTATCAATTATTCAAAGAAAAATTCTAAATAAAAGCCCGTTTTAATTTGTACGTGCACCACATACACACCGATATAATTCTTCCACGTCACAGTTCCAAACAAAAACGCACCCTCCTCTTGCCCCGCTCCCCCCGAAGCCACCCACCCATGGAAAAGAAGCAAAAAACTCCCCTCCTATTGCTCCATGACCCCCCACTGCAAAGCAGCCCCGTTCCCCCCTCCTCCCTGCTTTGATATATAGATAATCAATATTTCTCAATTTCCAACGTTTTGTCATCAACCAAACACCTCCCTCACATGAATCTACTAAAGCAAAAGAAAATGATACAAAGAAATGTATCTCTAAGGAAGTGAGATCTTTGGTGGGTGGAGAAGGGGGTGCCTGTAGATCTCTACTTTTTCTCTCCATGATAAATGCACCAAAACTTTGGTGGGTGGGGAAGGGGGCAAAAGGGCCTCTAAGATGAATCAATTAAGATTTTACACAAGAATTAAGAAATATGGACTGAAAAACATAAAAATAAAAACAAATTTAAATGTTTCTAGGTCAGGTTCGGAGATAACTGAGAGGTTGATTGTAGAGCTAGCGTCACCATGCATAGTTCAAGCATTAAATGGAGGAAAAAGTTCTAAACGGAATCTGACAAATGGCAAGGCCTGAGAAGTATACATTATGTAGAAGTGTTTTATTGGAGAGCTTACAACACATTTAAAAAAAATGACACGCTAGCAACCACAGGGACGGTGTGTGGTATAAGGGCCTCCCTGTAACAGAACATTTACTCAAATTAATGATTTTGCATTAACTTATTCCTAGTAGCCAGGTCTCACTGAAGCTGATCATGATAATACTTGAATTTAGCCCAATTAACAAGTTGCGACCTCAAATTCATCTTGATTTAACCAATAATCTACATTCGATGATTAAACTAACTAACCAGTTAAGATAATCATGAAAACCTTTATATTAGGCCCAGAAGCTTAAGTTTAAATTTATTTCCTTTTCTTGATGGATATTAAGCTGAATATGAGCTATATAGTGCAAAAGAGGCTGATACCAAAAGGGGTGGAAGTAATTATAAGCATATACGTAGTAAAGAAGGAGACCAGATGACTAGAGTTGAAGTAGGGACCAGATAATTGGAGTGAACCATATATCAATTTAACCCATTCCGCACTGGACTATCAGTTTTTGCCCAGAAATCTGCTGTTAAAGGGCAACTCCAAAGTATATGAGTCACTGATTCCTCATATATTCCACAAATTGGATATAAATGATAGTTGCCGACTTTTTTCTTAAAATTATTGCTTTTTGTAGGTAGGATGTTGTTGGCAGCTCTTCCCCTTTCATTCTTTGTTTTCTATTAACATCAATATGGTATGCACTTCTTACGGTAAAAACACCATCTTTAGTGTGACCCCACCATATCTGCTTATCAACAAGCCCTAACAAGCTCAATGGGATCCTAAGTATGGTATCTGACTCCTTAGCTGAAAGCATATCTCTGATTAATGCCTCATCGCATGTCTTTGTTTGTGGAACAATCAGTTTACTCACATTCTCCTCTTCCCAAAGCACCTACACGGGGGATTGCATACACTTTGTTAAAGGAGTAGGCAACCACTTCTCCCACCAAATTGTATCCATTTCGTACCCTCCACTACAAGCCTTCCTTCAGTAAGCTTCTTGCTGATGGCACACTCCTCCAAATAAAAGAGGGGTTAAGGCCAAGTTTAATATTAAAAAATCTAAGTTTCTAAAATATCCCTTGATATTCTAGCTACTGAGGATGAGGGGTACTTAAAGATGCGCCATCATTGCTTAGCTAAGAGCATTCACATCCCATTCCCCATAAAATTTTTTATAATTTAACTAAAAAGTACATTTTCTAAAATTTTTTCCTAAATTTTACTCATCTTTCAAAAACTTCCTACATCTCATTCCCTATCTTTTCTCTATTATATTAAAATAACATTTATTTATTCTTTCTTTATTACATTTTTCTCTCACCTCCTTTTATAAACTTAACTACGAACAATTTTATAAACTTAAAATAATGGTTTGGGGACAAATAGTAGATCCCCATATTTGGGGACTCACTGTAGCAACCACATCCCTTAACCCCAAAATGGGGAATGAGATGGGGAGTGATTTGGGATGAAATCCCTAAATATTTTCTCAAATTATGGGAAATTCGGTGCTTTGGGGCACCGGATGGGGATGCTCTAACATAGCAGTATTAAAGCTGTCTATAGCCCTAAACCCCATCCCCCCTTTTGCTTTCTACACCCCCAATCTTTCCCAATTCCACAAATGCAGCTTCTTTGAATTATCTTGTGGCCTCACCAAAACCTGGAGAACAAAGAATTGAGCTCCTTACATGTTGCACCTAAACTTTGACTCGAATCAAAAATTTAGTGCAGTTTTACCTCCAAGTATATAGGTGTTGTAGTACCTAATAGGGTTGAATCCACAGGGATTGACTTATGTGATAAAGAAAATAACTCAAACAATGAAAATCAATTACTAAAATGAACATGCAATCAAAATAGAAAAGAAAATTACTGAGATGAAGATTTTTAAAGTAACAGAATAAAACTAAAATGATAAAATAAATTGATATGAAGAATGATTAAGATTTTGAGGATCCGTCTAATAATTTATAATATTTTTTTCAATCGATTTATTGCAATTAAACTTGAATAATGATTCCGTTTAATTGAAATATTTAGCATTTAAGGTCAAGAAAAATAGTTACTAATGATTAAGTATGAACGATTTATGGTTAAGACATTCACAAACCCGTTTGAACATCACATGAATTTTTCAAGCATTCAATATATTCGAAAATCACAATGAATCAAGATAAATATATAGATAATCAAAATATCCAATAAATAAAACCATTCAATAGATCAAACTCATAATATAAATTTTATTGATGATTCGAAACAATATCTAAACCATTAGACTTCACTTCTAACCTTAGTACAAAAGTTTAGCCAACCATATTCATCAAAAGAGTAATGGAAATCACATAAATATTCTCAATCAGAAAACTAAAATAAAACACAAGCTAACATTGAAAACAACTTAGACCATAGAATAAAACTGAAGAGAAAATAAAACCCAAATAAACTCTCATTTCTCTCAGTCCACTCTGTCCTTTGCACTATCCAAGAAGCAACTCCGTCAAATGAAAATGTCTTCCATGTCTTTCTTCTCTGCTGGTTTGTGCAGCATCGTCCCCAACTCCAGTGCAGCGTCCTATGCAGCCTTGTTCCAAGCTCGTTTCAAAAGCTCTACTTCTCTTTCTCTCACTTCTCTCTGTTTGATGTCCAGCCGAACCAGCAAGACCAGAGCTTTCGTGTCACTCCGAAGCCCCAGCCCCCTGTGCGTCTCCCTCTACTACATCCAGCACTTTTCGTTTTCCCTCACCCCAGTTGAGTTTCAGCCCTCTCTTACTCTTTCCAAAACCTCTTGCCTTGAAGTCAGCAAACAGAAAAGTAAAAACTCCACCCAGCTCCCTCTTTTCGTTCAGCATCAAAAACATTATAAAGCCTCTGTTTCAGCTGAAGTAAAAAAGGTTCCCAAAATGAAAACTTCTATCTACGTCCGTCCAGTCCAACTTCCCTCTACGTTCCAATCCCAAAGCCAGAAAAATGAAAATCCCCCTACATCCGTGTTGCGTCCCTCTCCTTTCGTCCCTCAGCTATCACCCAGGAAAAAAAAAATTGCTACCCTGTTTTCTTTTTTCTTTCTATAAGCATCCCTTGCCAAACCCGTGACACCCAATGAATGAAAATGAAAACTCCCCCTTCTCTCTTTCCAAAGTCTTTTTCGTCTAAATCAGTCCAAGCCCCAACGACAGTTTAGCGTGATCCTCCTTTCCCAGTACGTTCCACTCCGCTATCGTGTGTCCCTCAACTCCAAAGGGGAAAACTCTCCAGCTTCTTTTCTTCTTCTTTTCTTTTTTCCTCCGAAATAACCCATATTGCGTGTCGTCTCTCTCCAAAACCGGAAGAAGAAATATTTTCTCTTCCTTTATTTTTTTCAAACCCCAAAGAGACCAAATGAGCTTCGATTTTGTTTTTTTTCTCAGACTTCAAAACGTAATTGTACGTCCAAAAAGGGACATGCGGCAGGGTCCACAAAAACAAGAATGCAGCAGCTTTGCTTATTGTCTGAAGAGTCAAAAGAAGCATGTGTGTCCTAATAGCTGCTTTTGAAATTGTAGTGTGAGTGAAGTGAAATTGGGTAGGCGTGAGTTGCTTGCTGGGTCCACTTTGAGGATAAGCCAAGAAGCTTGTCATGTGGTGAGGTGTGTCAGGCAATGCGTGTATAAGAATTATTTTCCTCTGGAAAGCTATAAAAGACATAGAATGACTCAATATCTTAAACGCACAAACACATAAAAGAAATAACAAGCAAAGAAATAAAAAATAAAAAGAAAGAATAGGATATCAAAAAAATATATTGTGCATGTGAAGAATATTGTTCAATTAAATTACAGGTTATAAAATTAAGCATAAATATGATATTAATCAATTAAAAATCACAACTTGTATTTATGTTTATTAATTAACCATTTTTTCATCTAAAACCAATACTAATCTCATGAAATGATTAAAATATGTTGGTTCTAAATGTATGAAATATGTAATATTTCTACTCAATTATTACACAGAGAAGCTGATAACTTGAAAACTCCCAAAGTATAGGAAGGTATTGCTTGCAGCATTGCTTAAAAAAGAATTTCTTTCCCAACTTGTGATAAAAAGTTATTTTTCCAAGTGTGTATCTTCTTCCACACCTTCTCCTTAACCCCTCTAAAAGTTGTATGCTTAGATTTACCCACCGTGGTAGGTAGGCCCAAGTACTTTTCATAGCTGCCACGAACACCCCACCAGCTTTATAAAAAAATGCACATTTTCTCTACTTCATCAGTGTTAGAATTGAAAAATAAGGATGATTTTTCCTTATTTAAAACACCTGAAGCCACCTCATATTTCTGCAACAACAAGCTCCACTTCCTCCATTCCTCCCTTTTTGCTCTCCCAAGTAGTACACAATCATCTACAAATGAATGACTCTATCCATCTCTAGCCACCCCCTCTTATACCTCTCCTCTAGTCAGCATTGTTTAGCAATGAACTAAAACATTCAGCACATAGGATAAAAAGGTAGGGAGCGATTGGATCTCCCTGCCTCAATCCCCTAGAAGGTATCACCTTGCCTTTAGGTCTTCCATTCAATAACACATATTCATAGAAGTTACACTACTCATCACAAGCTGTATCCAGTTCTTATTAAACCCCAAACTCCTTAAAACAACATCTAGGAACTTCCACTCAATCCTATCATAGGCCTTGGACATGTCCAGCTTAAATGTCATGCTCCCTTGCTTGCCTTTCAACCTTGTTTTCATCGTGTGTAGCACTTCATAGGCTATCATTACATTATTAGAAATAAGTCTTCCCGGAAGGAAAGTACTTTGATTAGGTGAAATAACAAGAGGAAGTACAAACTTAAGCCTATTTGCTATGACTTTAGAGCACAATTTATACACTACATTATGAAGGCTAATGGGCCTGTATTCACTAACGAACATAGGCATATTCACTTTAGGAATTAAAGCAATGTAAATGTAATTTAAGGATTGAGGCATATTCACCTTCTATTAAGATCTAAAGGGCTATGATTGAGTTATATTACATATTTTTTTACCATCTAATTAACTCTATGAATTGGACGAATATTACCATTTGAGAAAAGGTCATAATAATATTATAGAACTATTACTATGCCACCACAATTACCGCACTTTACCTCCATAGACGTCGCACCACAACCATGGCGTGCCACGTGACTTATTAAAAAAAATTAAAAACACAAACATAAAAGAGGTTGAGGAAACCTAGAGTTTCAATTTTCATCTTTTATGTTTTGGGATGCCAATTTGTTTTGAGTATTTTTTATTATTTTGTTAATAAACCATGCATGTGGCACCACGTGGTTGTGGTGTCACGTCAATGGAACAAAGTGAGCGGTATAACTAAGGCGATATAATAGCAATTCTTGTCATATTAATCAGTGCTTTAAGAGTAGTGCAATATCTCAATTCCGATTATATATTTAGGCACTAATATTCATTATATAAAGTTAGACATCAATTAAATGTGAAAAATTTATTTCCTCAAGTTTTTAGAAGCTAGAATTAACTCTCTCACTGTCATTGAAAACTGTTGAGGAATAAATCTCACATTACTTGTAAACAAGGTCTTGAGCATGTTTATAAGGTTGGAGCAAACATCTTTCTTTGAATCAATTTTATGAGATGAGTTAAGCTTATAAATTTCTTCATGATATCAAAGCTTACCACAAGACGAATAGGGAGCTCACACTACTTACTCAATGATAAAGTTTTAAAAAAATTTATTGTACAGGTGAAGAAGGGTGTTGAAGAATAAATCACACATTACCGGGAGATAAGGTCTGTTTATAAGCAATGAATAAACCATTCTTTTTTAACCGATTTTATAAGATGAGTTAGGATTACGAATCTCTTCAAATACAATCTTTTTAGTCCACTATCATTAAATACTTTGAAATATTTTCTGTCTCCCCATATTGCATATATGCATGCACCACTCACGTAAGCATTAACTCGCAGTTCACACTGAGTAGGGACTTCCAATTTTGAAGCTCATGCCTAAAAGGCGTAGGGAGTACGTACTAGCTAGAATAATTAAGGGACATTGTATTCAGCTTCTTGTCCGGCCACGAAGATCACATGCATCTATCATTTTAGTCATATGATATGCAACCATCTTGTCGTGGACGGGACGTATTCGTGGTTTACCCTAATTGATTGTTAACCCAACAAAAAATAAAAAAGCATTAAGTTTTAACTTAGTTTTTTTCAAAGAAAGTTTTAACTCAAATAATTCCTTCTTCCAGCTCGTATAATAATAATAAGGGGCCGGATCATCGGATACATGGTATTATAAAATTCATGATCAGTGCTTAATTTGCGATTATTCAAGAAAAAATTAAGAAATATTATTAAAAGAAATACAATTTGTTAAAAGAAAGTATTAATTATTAATTGAAATATCTAAAGTATCTTGTTTCAAAGAAAATATATCTAAAATCTCTTCTACATGCAAAATCCTTGAGTTCATTTCAAAGTGCTAGCTAGCTTGATCAACTTTTAGAAATTAAAACCTACAAAATTAAACCATTTAAGGTAATTAATATAAGACGTTGCGTTTTGAACCAATGATCATTAGTCAAAGAGGTCCTGATGATCAGCAATTAATCCCATCATTTAAATATTATATTAATTTAATTTGATGTAAAATATCAATAAATTTGATTGAAAATGATAAGATTTACCGGTAAAAGGTATCATTACTATTTTTTTTCCCGATTTTGTTGGTCTTTGGTTAGAGATTAGTATATTTTGGGATTTAAAGTATACTTAAAAAGTTAAAAGGAATATTTTAACGAAAAGGTAAGGAAGAGAAGTGAGATCGGTTCACGAGGATGACTGATTTAAGAGTTATTACAAACTAATGAGTACAGTAATAATTAGTAGATGTGTGAGTTTTGTTGAGTACCAGGAAAAGTCAAAAGCAGGGAGCGCTGTTGGTGGGTGATGGAAAAGACAGGCATTGCGTGTGTGCGTGTGTTTGCGTGTGTATATATATAGAGAGAGATAGAGAGAGAGAGAGAGCAGAACTGGCAGAACCCAATGCGATGCAAACCCCACCATTATGACAGCAGAAACATAGGGATTCTCTAAGGGTCACTTTCTCAGCAAGAATGATGGGAGAGAGGGGATATGTTGTGCTTTTTCCCTTTGAGCATTCCATGCAAATAAATGGGTGTGAAAGAACATGGCCATGCAATTTCGAAGAACCAATTTCAACAAGAAAAGTCAGTATATTTATATAGAGAAAAACAAGAATCTCCAAAATAAACGTGAAGGGACTCCTCAATAATTAAAACAATTGAAGCTCCATCTATCACCTTACTGATACTGACTATTACAAGTGCTCCTTGACCTCACTGTCCATTCATTTTTCTATCTCATAATCTCTCTGCCTGCTCAGTGCTTGTCCTTTATTTGCACTCCCACCATTTTAGCTGCACTGATGATCATGAGCATTGTTGTTCCACACTCCCCCCATCTTCTGGAACTTCTCTTTTAATGCTTACTTTTATATATAGATCTAGGAAGATCAAAGGAAATCATGTACATGCTATGATTTTCAACAATATATATTCACTCAATTTTTAATCTGACCTAAGTCAAACCCTTAAATGTTTAACATGACTCGATGTGACCATACGAGTAGTTGCGATATGATCTTCTGTGCAGTACGTACACTGTGACTGGCTCTTGTTATGTCCTCATTATTAATGCTGGCACACTTTATCACTTTAGAATTTAATGCCATCATCTTTATATCTTTTTCATTTAACCTCATGTTGTTTTACGCACGTCGCATTTCATTAATGTCTCAAGAATTATAAACTCATACTACTTTTAATATGAAATGTATATGCGTTTTCCCTATTTCAATCAACAAATTGAATATGTGATTTTTGTATAGTTTGAAGGTTGCGATCGAATGACCAAAAAAATATCATCATGAAGACTATACTCAAGAATTTCACGTGGGCTTCTCTAGGCCGGAGCTAATAAGCCTTTTTTTGCAATGTTTTTGAGTCATCCTCCTACGCCTCAAAATTAAAGGTTTTGTACGTGTTTGTTTCACCAGAAGATCATTTAAATGAGGTAATCATCATAACACAACCTACATATGGGAAAACAACATGTAGAAAGGTGGAGAAAACACGACCAATTTTGTACAAAGTCTGAGATATTGTATACTATAATATATATGGGCAGGCGACACTTTGGGTTATATATAATCAAGGTATTTTTTTTTTTTTTTGATAATTAATAAGAGAAATTTTATTCCAAATAAATAAGTACGACCCAAGTACACAGGATATATACAAATAAGAAACACACACTTACAAGCTAAAGCAGAAAAATAACTAAAGCAAAACGTAACAATCATTCCGGTTCCTTACAAGATTCTTCACCCAAAAGTTTAAAGTACCAAGGAAAGACTCCTTAAGTCCCCCCTATACAATCAAGGCATATATGCATGCAGAACTTTCCTGCAAATATGACAATTATTCTGGATTTGAAGTTCGCATGTATAATCTATATATATACCATAATATCTATTCATAATTATTGAAACAACGCTAATTTAAAACCTATTTATTGATCCATTCGTAAATTTAATGATTATAATTGAAATTGGTTACACAGGAAAAATTCAAACATATAAATATTAGACAATTTAGAAATCAAATGTACGTGTAGTGAAAAATAAGTTCTGAGAATCCGGTTTCAATAAATCAAACGCCTAGAGTGCTTTCGTATTTTGATTAGTAGAGCAGTATAGAAATAAGCATATATACTTGTGATAACCTCCCCAACAGACCTGATCATAACAACTACGTTTCCACAAATATTTATATATTTGTTGCAACCGTTACAGTATACACCACAAATTAACACAGATAACTATTTACATGTAAAAAACTATAGCATAAAATTTTTATTTCGTTGCTATCTAGCTAGTACAGGTGAGATACTAGGGGGTGAAATTAATGATCATCTCTGCCATTAGTATTACATAAGATTCTAAGAAAGCTACACATGAAGCACAGAAATTGCAGAGCTTGAAATAGTTAGAAACACATGCTATATATTGCTTTCCTTCTCCTAATAACCAAAAAAAAAAAAAAATCCCTTCAATTATATATTTGTTTTGGTTATGGACAATTACTTGTGGCTGCCGCTTGCTATCTTCTCATAGGCCATTCTTGACGTTGTGTAGATCTAGCAGACTGGCGCAATGGCTCGGATTCGGAGCTTTCAGGGACCTCTGGTTGTGTTGGCAAAATGTTGAGGAAACTTCCCAAAGCAGGCCAATCAGGAGGATCAGGTGTGTCTGAGGGAAAAAAGCATAGAGGTCTGACATTGCAGATACATGCCGAGTATAAATCGATAGTGTTAAAACACTTTGAATTAGAGGGGAACGTACCAAATAGCGATCTAATAGAGGGTCTCTTGGGCTTGTTAGTCTTTTTCTTCAACTCAGCTGAATTGAGGTATACTTTTAACAATCAGTGAATCTCTCAAGGAAAATAATATCAAACATTAAGAAAAATAGAATATGCCCCTATCAATGAAGTATAACTTCATGAGTTTGGTTAAGTTAAAATTAGAAAAAGAAATATTGTGGAAATAATTTGAAGAATAACAAAGCATAGAGATAGTGACAATGCAAATATATATTGCCATGTACCACCATGGCCAATCATGAATATGATCCACATCCCTCACACCACCCCTTCTTTTTCTTTCCTTTTGTCCTAACATAAATAATATATCTCAGCACCATAACCAGAGAACTTGTAGGTTGATACTGACCAATGCCAGGTATATGATCCTCATTCACGATCTCAAAATTCTTGTAGGTATAACCAACGAAATTTGCATCCTTGGATGAGAGCATCTGCAATATATTATTGAAAGAGTCATTACAAAAGACGCAATAAAGCTTTAGTACATGGAGTGAAGCTTTAGCTGCAGTACTGATGTGAAAAAGAAAAAAATATGCATATCAGAGATAAATCTGGGATGTTGGAATCTTTTGGAGAAAAAAAATTATACTCTGAGAGAGAGAGAGAGAGAGAGAGCGAGAGAGGAGGGGGGGGGGGGGGGGGGGGGGGGGGGGGGGGGGGGGAGGGGGGGGGGGGGGGTGTTGTGTGCTATAAGAAGCCTCAGAGAATTCTCGCAATTTCTCAAACCAAAAATAATATAATTGAAATCAGTAGTCCATATCACTTCGTTTATCATGTTCCTCGTCTAACTATGATCTAAAGTTCGGAGGTTAAAAGAGTTCAAAATGGAGTAAAGGCATGTGCAAATAAGGCTTATGCCATTTTGTTAGGTAAATTTACCATCTTGGATTCTTGACGTCCATATGCACACCAATACTGAGGGCCTTCGTTACATGCTAGAGACAAAACCTAAATCTCATCGAAGCTATCTAATATAGAAACCAGACACTTATCTTGGATTTTTGGCAATCATAACCCCACAAACGGTGATATCCTTTCCATGTCACATAGACCAAAAATCTATTCTCGTATAAGTGAAATAAAACATAAACTACTTTTCTGAGGGTGGCCGGAACTAGGGTCGCAATATAGTATACCCTGGCCAGAGGGAGAATAAAGCATTTGAAATAATGTGAGGATGGTAGAGACTCTAATGTGAGGGCTTGCAGTTGTAAACCCTCCATCTGTCTCTTCCATCCCACAAAGAAAATAAATATACTAAGCAAAAAAATATATGTATCTCAAAGACAGCAACTACATCAACTACCAGAGTAAATTTTGCCAGCCCATCTGAACTACTAATGCTAATAAGGTCAAATGGAAAGAAAGGATGTATCAAAACAAAAAAAGGAAAATTAATCGTTCGATTATGGAGTAGAACAACATGATTGTTGAGCTTCTAGGACCTAAAGGTGTTTTACAAGTTTTCTGGATGAAATCTTTTCTTCAAGGGGTCTGTAGTATTATTTATCCCAAAATGAAAATCCCCAAAAATCAGACAGGTGTCCATGGAGGACAGAACTCCATCAAAATCCCAAGCCACAAAGTCCACTAATTTAAGTTAGGTGGACCAAATGACGTAAGTTTTCTTCAACATGTTTAGAAGATTTAAAATAAACATCTACTTTGACCTTTACCATATGTTAAATAAAGCTTGACTACCTCTACAAAACATCTAGTATTAAAGCATTATAAAATCTGTCTTCAATGTACTGAAAATAATACAAGCATTTTAACACTAGATTTACATTAAAGTAATCTAAGAAAAAGTTCCGAATTAAAAAAAAAATTAAAAAAATTGAAAATGATGAGACATGCCTTTCTCCATGGACCTGACTTTGATGGAGTTTGAACTGGAGCCGGTAACTGCAAACAAAGTGAATAAAAATTAATTAATTAATCAGAACATATTTCAGTCAAATTTTGGAAAATAAATCCGTCACTGAGCAACAGAAAGAGTAATTTTAACATATCTCCTTTTCAAGATTCATTAGCCCAATTTAAGTTAGGTGGACCATATGACGTAAATTTTGCAAAATTTTGGAAAAAGCACGCAGAGTCAAACAAAGAAAGTGCAAAATAATTGTATCACTTTGCAAGGGGAAAGAGCAAATTTAACATGTGCATTTCCTAATTCCACTAATTCATGCAAATGATTACACAATAACCAGTACCATCAGTGAACTTTTTTTTTTGATAAATAAATAATTTTATTAATCAAAGAATGGCAACGCCTGAGTTACAACTCTAATGCCCCACCTAAGTGGGCGCATTAGAGACTAGAAAGTCCCGAAGGGCCATACCATTAAAATCAACAGCTATGGCCCAACTACAAAGAGTTCTAAAAAATAAAAGTTTAAGCTCCTCTATAGATCTTTCTTGGTCTTCAAACGTCCTTTCATTGCGCTCCCGCCATAAACTCCACACGATGCAAATCGGAATCATCTTCCACATAGCTTTAATCGGCCTCGTACCTCTTATGCTTGGCCAGCAAGCCAATGCTGCCTCAAACGTTCTTGGCATCACCCAAACCATTGCCAAGCGAGCAAACACCTCGTTCCATAAAGTCCTTGCTACCTCACAGTGTAACAGAAGATGATTTACTGACTCTCCTCCCCTTTTGCACATACAACACCAGTCTGCAATGATAATCCTTCTTTTCCTTAGATTATCAGTGGTAAGAATCTTACCCAACACTGCTGTCCAGACGAAAAAAGAGGCTTTTGTAGGTGCCTTTGGACGCCATATCTTCCTCCACGGGAAAAGAGAAGTAGACTCTGGGGTGAGAGCCTTATAGAAAGATTTAACCGAGAAAATACCTTTTCTTGTTAGCTTCCACCACATGGCATCTTCTTGCTGGTTGTCTAGATTTATGGAATATATAAAGCTGTAAAAATCTGCAATGCTACTCATCTCCCAATCCTGTAATGCCCTACTGAAATGAATATTCCAAACAATCCGTCCCTCCCTCACCTCCATAGCATCCGCCACTAATATATTCTTTGCACTCGCCAGTTGGAAGAGAGATGGATACACTTCTTTTAAGGCCCGACAATCACACCACACATCACTCCAAAATTTAATCCTGGATCCTGTACCCATCTGAAACTTGACAAAACGGTTAAACACATCCCAGCCTCTTCTAATGTTTTTCCACAACCCAACTCCATAAACACCCCTTACTTCTCTCGTACTCCACTCTCCCCATAAGCCGCCATACTTTTTTTCTATGACCATTTTCCATAGGGCATCTAGTTCTCTGGGGTATCTCCATAACCACTTGCCTAATAGTGCCCGATTAAACACCCTTAAATTTCTAACACCCAAACCTCCCCCCTGGATAGACTTACATACCTGTTTCCACTTGACCAGGTGAAACTTGAACTCATCTCCCAAGCCTCCCCACAGAAAATCTCGCTGAAGCTTCTCAATACGAACTGCTACACTTGCTGGAATTGGAAAAAGAGATAAGAAGTATGTGGGTAGATTAGAAAGTGTGCTTTTTATCAAAGTGATCCTACCACCTTTAGACAAGTACATTCTTTTCCACCCTGCCAGTCGCCGCTCAATTTTCTCAAACACCATATCCCATATAGAAGTAGCCCTTGAAGCACTCCCCAAAGGCAGTCCCAGATAGGTCATAGGAAGAGAAGCAACCTTACAACCCAGCGTTCGTGCCAATAGGCGGGTGTTTGGGACCAACCCAATTGGCACCAATTCTGATTTATCCAAATTCACCTTCAGCCCAGAAACAGCCTCAAAACAAAACAGTACTGCCTTTAGCGCTTGAACCTGCCTATACTCAGCTTCACACATGATCAGTGTATCATCTGCAAATAATAAGTGGGAAATATCAATGATGCCCCTACTTGGGGTTCCAATCAGGAAACCTGTAATGACACCATTCACAACCAGTGCCGATATCATCCTGCTTAAAGCCTCCATAACCATAACAAACAGCAAAGGAGATAATGGATCCCCTTGTCTCAAGCCACGTGTACTCTGGAAAAATCCCACTGAGGTTCCGTTCAGTAGTACCGAAAATTTTGCCGAAGAAATACACCAACGAATCCAGGCTCTCCACCGTTCCCCAAAACCGCACCTCCTTAATAAGTGTAGAAGAAAATCCCAGTTAACATGATCATACGCCTTCTCCATATCAAGTTTGCACATAATTCCTGTTTTCCTGGCATTTAGTCGACTGTCGAGGCATTCATTAGCAATCAACACAGCATCTAGGATCTGTCTTCCTTTAACAAAAGCATTTTGAGGTTGAGTAACAATCTTACCCATCACCTCACTTAGTCTATTTGCAAGTACCTTGGATATTATCTTATACACCCCACTCACTAGACTGATAGGCCTAAAATCCTTAATCTCTGTCGCTCCCACCTTCTTAGGTATCAAAGCTAAGAATGTGGCGTTAAGGCTTTTTTCAAAACTTCCCACCCTGAAGAACTCCTGGAAGACTTTCATTAGATCTTCCTTAATAACACCCCAACAGTCTTGGAAGAAACCCATAGAGAAACCATCCGGTCCTGGTGCCTTGTCCTTAGCCATTTTCCTCACAACTTCATAGATCTCTCTCTCTTCAAATTCCCTTTCTAAATGTGATGCATCACTCACACCAATGGTATTAAAATCCAGCCCATTCAGAGGAGGCCGCCATCCCGCCTGTTCCTTTAGCAAGTTCTCATAATATCCCACGACATGATTGTGGATTTCCTGTTCTTCTCTGCACTCCATCCCATCCACCTTCAACATCTCAATGTTATTATTTCTCCTGTGTGAGTTTGCTATTCTGTGGAAAAAGCCCGTGCACCGATCCCCTTCCCTCAACCATAATGCTCTTGATTTTTGACGCCAAGACACCTCCTCTAATAGGATCAACCTTTCAATTTCTGCACCCAGTTCAACCTTTCTTTCTTTTTCTGCCTGTGTGAGGTGTTGTACCTCTTGAAGTCTCTCAATCGCCTGAAGTTCCGCCAACTTTGCTTTTTTGGTTTCCCCTACATGTCCAAACGATTCTAAATTCCAAGTCTGGACATCCTTTTTAAGAGCTTTCAATTTTGCCGCAAAAATGAAACTCGGGGTTCCTTGAAACTGATAGGAGGACCACCATTGTTTAACCCTATCCACAAAACCTTCTGATTTTAGCCACATATTTTCAAATTTAAACGGCCGACGACCCTTCCGAATACCTCCACAATCTAACATAATTGGCCAATGGTCCGAACCAATACGGGCTAACCTCTTTTGCCAAACCTCCGGGAAGTGACTTTCCCATTCCGGTGAAATGAGAAAACGATCCAAGCGGGACCAGGAGTGATTATTCGACCAGGTAGCGATACCCCCAGCTATAGGCAGATCTACCAGATTCAAGTCAAAAAAGCACTCTGAGAAAGCCTCCATTGCTGGTCGTAATCTTCTGCTTCCTGATGCTTCACTTGGGAATCTCACAACATTGAAATCTCCCCCTATACACCAGGGGAGATCCCACACACTGTGAATCCCAGCAAGTTCATCCCATAGCAAGCTTCTTTCAGAGTCTGAATTGGCACCATAAACACCTGCAAATGCCCAACGATAGTTATCGGCTATACTCTGAAACGAGCATGCCACCGTATAATTACCAATAAAATCCTCCACCCTTTCTACTACACGTCTATCCCACAAAACCACAATTCCTCCGGAAGCTCCATTAGAGGCCAAGTAAGCCCAATCTACATGGACACCACTCCATAAACTTCGCACTATATCTCTATCTATACTTTTCATTTTAGTTTCTTGTAAGCACACAATATCCGCTTTCCATTCCCTTATCATATTTCTAATTCGCAGGCGCTTATCCCCCTCATTAAGCCCACGAACGTTCCATGACACAATTTTTGGTTTCATGGAGGAACATTCTGCCCCTTCCCTTTTACCCTACCCCTACTAGCGCTGCCCTCCATGTTCATCGACCAAGTTAATCTTTGGAGTTCCCGATGCTTTTTTGATTTTCCTTTATCCTTTTGTTTGTGCCCTGCTTCAATGGCTGTAAACAATGCCATAAACTGCTCCTCATACCCATCACACTCAATCCCCACTATTTTTTGAATTTCTTTCACTTTATGATAAACCCAATCTGTTACATTCGGTTGAGGAGGAAGGCAGAAATTTAAAGGGGTAGGTTCCTCCAATCTACTTAGCAGAATTTCATGACTGGTTCCATCCAGAGCAATATCATCCAAACCCACCTGTTTTTCTTCATTAGAAAGCACAAAAACACCCTCCCCCGTGTAACTACCATCATCGGCCCCCACTCCTTCCGCTTCCTCAGACTCCGAATCACTGCCTGAGTGAATAATGAGCTCCATACCATCTTCCCCATTGTTTTTAGAGAAGATCGGCATTTTCTGTCCATTATACAGAGAGAAAACATTTTCTTCAGTCATCGGCGTTGAATGGATTTGAAACGAGGTTGGGCTGGGTGCATTCGCCATGACCTCGCCGGAATGTCCACCTGTTCCCTTCGGCAGCTTCTGTGGGCTCGCCGGCATAGTCCGACTCGACTGCGTGCACAGAACATGGGTTGGCGTCTCGGTGTTGAACGACGGATTCGCACGGCTTGGGTTCAAAGAGCCGACAGGGCTTAAAACGGGAATGTGCTGAGCCGGCGACCCCTTCTCCACTAAAGCTACTCCATGTACTGGGCCAAGCCCAGGCCCATACCCACATTCTTTTAAAACCGACGGCCCCCTTTCCTCTAAAACAGCTTCATGGGCCGGGCCAGGCAAGTGCCCCGATCCAGACCCACCATCAGTGAACTTCACATGACATTCACATTCTTAGTGGCTTTGGAGGTGGGTTTGCAACACTCATGCCCAAAAAACCCATTGGGAACCCACACCATGGTGGAAATACAAGAGATGCAACACACAACCATATGGGCCAGAGATTTACAATAATTCAAATTCAGAAAACCAATACGTGCGACAAATAAAAAATTTACCAAGTCATCACATGACATACCAAATCATATTATCATAGTGAAAAAACATACAAGTTCTTTTTGATGTTTTGAGAGAAAATCAACAAACCATCCTATTGTAAGGTAAAAGTGGTAGCAAAGACAAGATCTAACAAATACTTTGTGCAAATGAAGAGGGGAGAAGAAGTTTCAAGAGGACAATCAATTTAAGATCCACCTGAAAAACAACCAGCATGTTATAAATTGTCTGATGAACACCAAAACAAAGTAAGATTTTCAAAATGAAAGGAATCCTGGGAGTAGGAGAGTAGCCAATCGCAGCTATGACTCAATTATTTTTAAATAATAGTTAGTCATAGCTTCTGTGACAGCTACATAAATACGGAACAAATATATCACCACATTTATTGCTTCTCCAACACTTCTGAACGTCTTAAAGATATTTGAACTTAAAAATAAATTGAGGAAGGATACAGTCTCAATGTCCATTTTTTCAGATATAATCTAATCAGTGAGAATAAACACTGCATAATCTGGATAGAAGACAACAGTACCATTTATGTGCATAAAATATTAACAATTCCAACAATTACAGCTTCTATTAGAGCTCGATAAACATCATCATCAATGACTGTTTTCTCAACAATCCAGAACAACAAAAAAATCAGTTTTTACTTTTGCTTCACAGTCACACACATAAAATCAGAAAGTATGTAAAGTAAGTTAGTGGTCATTGTATTGGTAACGGAACAATAGATTGTGTCTTAAGAAAGGACAGATTTTTTTTTTTTTATAAGGACATAGATGCAAGCAAAAGGATCACTAACAACAAACATGACAGTCAAAGCACATTTCCAAGCTATAGCAACATTTCCTTTCCATTCCAGACACAGAGTCATCAGTCTAAACACTTTTAGCTGGAATGCTGATCGGGAGCAATTTTAAAACTTCATTCTCTACCTTTTGGGCATAAGAAAACCAAATTCACAATCCCTAATCTCAAGGTGTGCAAATGAGGTAAAGGAAAAAATCTATGAACAGTTTCACCTGCGAAGAGGATCAAATTTATACAGAAACCATTATTCTCACCTCTTCAAACTTCTCAAAGTTCTGAGTATCTAACTCATCCTTGACCTCAGGTATAAAAGCCGCTTCCATCTGATATAATCTGTCCCATTGTGATCCTTTAAACCATGGGTGTGCCTAATATGAGAGACACAACTCAGTTATACTTTTAGAAAAAATAGACTACCTATAAAACAACAAATTGGAAGCAACTAGTAAAAATCCCAACTTTTAGTTCATGAGCTCCTTTGGTCCCAAGCCTCTGCTCAACATTGCAGAGGAGCTTGCAAATGAGATCTTTTGCCTCATTAGAAAGCTTGGCTTCTTCAGGGAATTTCAAATGAGTTCTCCAGTTCACAATCTGCATTAAACTGACCATTCATTTCATAAGAATATATAAATCTGATGTTAGCAGACATGTCTTCATGCACCATACCAAAAGGCAACATTCATGTCAACACAATGGGAAAAAGAATGATATGATCCTAAGAATGAGATTGTCTAATCAAAGATATTATTATTGTTAATAGGTCCAATTATCCGAGACAAAATATAAAATTTTAACACGGCATGTAGCTTTCCCAGAGTCATGTAAAGGACACTTTAGGTGCAGACAATTTATAGTTTTCTAGAGATGCTCCACAGTGGGATGTGAATTTTATCAGAGCAGTACAAGATTGGGAGGTATGAGATTCATACCTCTTTTTTAGATCATTTGCATTCTAGTCAGCTCATAAGGTTCTGTGAGGACTGAGGACAAGCTATGTTGGGCACCCTCAAAGTGTGGGGTGATTGGAGTAAAATCATTCTATCATGCTTTATCCCTATGATAGTAACTCTTTTACTTTAAATAATATTTGGCAGAACAAAGCAACTCTAAGAGTAGCTTTCCTTATCTGGACAGCTCCTTAGAGAAAATACTATGGATACAAGAAAAAAATATTGTGATGGATCGGTGTTAAGAGTGTGGAAATGATAGAACATGCCTTATTGCTTGTGAGGTGGCTAGCCCACTTTAGAATGCTATCTTTGGTTTGTTCAATTTAGATTAAGTCATGCCCTGTAGTGTAATGGAGCTTTTGGCGTGTTAGAGAGGGAGGTTTAGTAGTTCAAAGAGAGATGCATTATGAAAGATGATCTCAGGTTGCTTGTTGTGGTGTATACAAAGAGAAATATACAACTGGAGCTTTAAAGATTAGGAGAAAACGATGGCAGTCCTTAAGGATTTTCTTTTATAACTTTTCTATTTCTAATTGTCCAGATTTGCTTACCCTTTCTTTGTCCTCTTACCAAGTGTTTCTCAAGTATGCACACTGTCTACTCGAGGAACACCACTATTTTTTTTATCATTAATAAAGTTCAACTTATCAAAAAAATTTAGTGGTGCTGCAAAGCCAGTAGCAAAGTTCAGTGTTGCATTTCCATAAACAACAAAATGATCTAGTTTTCTGCATGAGAACAAAGCAACCCTATCATAAGCTAACAGCCATTCATCAAAATTTAAGAAAGTTGGAGAAGATTAAAAAGAAAATAAAAAAATCCATTAGGAAGCCATGGTTGAGAATTAAAATTGAAAACTCTTCAGCAATTTGCATGTCACATATTTATAACGTGGTGAATCATTATCAAGTTAACATCATGATTACCTTTCTACATGTTGACATTGGTTCTTCAGAATAGAAAGGTGGATAACCCACAAGCATCTCATACATGATTGCCCCAAGAGACCACCTGATACAAATATCTAGTTAACAAATGAAAACCAATTACATGCCTAGGCTATATAAAGCGTAGTAAATAATCAACTAACCAGTCACACTCCATTCCGTATCCTTTCTTCAGTAGTACCTCTGGGGCAATGTAGTCTGGTGTTCCCACTGTCGAATAAGCCTGAATGGCATATGCAGATCAACTTATATAACATTTATGGTACATGCTTAAAAACAACACAAGTATCAAGAAATATGTACAATAGGGCTTCAAAAGATTAAATCTATATATGGAATCTGCACGCTAGGACAGAAAAGCATGCATCTAAACCAATTTTCTATGTCAGGCAAGAAATCCTCTTTAGTAAGTACAACAGCTAAGAAATATAATCTTAATAAATATATAGGTTCAATCATAACGGTTTATGACCAAAAATTAACAGACAAAAGAAAAGAAAAAATATGATGAAGACAGAGTTTCCAGTGGACATGCTGGGATTCACAGCTTCTTGTGAGATAGCCAAGTCCATCAGGTCATTACTCAACATTCATATGGAATGCATTTCTCATCCAAGCAAATAGCAAATAAACCTTAATACTATTATTCACCCATTAATTCATTTTTCCACCTAATGGAGCATCCCGCCAAATTGGATCAGAGAATAACATGCCTCTCAAAGTGTATCAGTTTTACAGAATAGGCCCATTTCCCTCAACTAAAAACACATTTTCTGTAATTAATTTCCTAAATTGCATCGGGGACAAGAAAATATATAACATATTTTCTAAGGTTTATTTTCCACAATGGAACCTTGAAAATATAAACATAGAAATAACTTATCAAAAACAAAAAATATAAACATATAGATTGCCCATTGAAATCCTTGCTGTTGCAAGCTGAAAGAAGGGAAACTTAGATTTGAATTTCAAATTTTCTAATCCAAATATAGCCTGTGGGTTTCCAGTCATGTTTTCCAAAGTTTGATAGAAAATTTGAAGGGGAACAATATGCATAACATCAGAAGATGCAATTTGAAAAGATTTTATACTCTTTTCTATCAACAAACAAGGTACGTCACCATTTTAAGCAGGCACTATTAGTCTGACATCACCTAAAATAAAGAATACTGCAGAATAGTTAAAGTAAATACTCTAACGAAATCAAAAAGCAAGGGAAATATCAGAAACACAGGCAGTTTTACCAACATGGCAACCTCTCATTTATTGCTTTTTATTTGGGTACACAATGCGTTTCACAAGCAGAACATAAAATTCCTGCCTAGGAATAACACTGGCAACCTTGCCCCAAGGATCATATGTAATTTCTAGGGTAAATAGAGATCTTACCAACATTCGCCTGTTTTTTTGCCAGTGCAATAACTGCTCCTGTTGTGTCCGCCTTGGTGCAGAATGCAGATTAGAATGATTGTCTCTGTCTGAGGAAGATTTCAAATTCCTTCCCACTCCATGGTCATTCTCACTGAGATTCGGAAAACTACTACAGTCCAAGGGCTTACACAATCCAAAATCTGAAAGCTTTAGATGGCCATTACGATCAAGCAGTAAATTATCAGGCTTGATATCCCTACAATGAAAATAAAATTAACAACTAAATAGCTGTCTATAGTAAACTTCTCATATAAATGAGGTATACATATGTATATTATAAACGACCAAAAAGAAAATGTAGCAAGTAAAAATAATAAAATTGCCCATTAAAGCTAAATCACACCCTCACAATCCATTACAAACACAAATAAATCCAAATCCCATTAACTGAAAATCACATCCAACACATACAATGATCTTTCAGGACCAAAAATCTACAAAACTAGCTCTTCAAGGAACCCACTCAGCATTCTTTAAGAGTCTTCCACACCCCCACATGCAGAGGTGTTCCGTGGAACTACAAGGTTCCTTGTGCCCTCCCCCCCTGCCGCGGCATGAAAAAAAAGAAAAAAAAACTTGACTTCCTGGTTCCATGGGAATACATCCTAAGCTTGAAGACATCAGACCTTTACAAGCTCAAATCCTAGTCTTTGGTGGACAAGGAACACACCAAAATTAGTTCTGTATTATAGAAAATATTCAATACCAAGAAAACTCAAAAAAGTAACCAGGTCAAAATATATCAACCGGCCAATTGGACCAAAACGTTACACGAGGATATCAACGCCATAGTCTAGGTTTCATGAATCGATAGTAGATCAATTATATAAAACCTGTGAATATAGTTGCGTTTGTGAATAGACTCGATGGCAAGGACCGTCTCCCCAACATAAAATCTGGCCTCATCCTCAGTCAAGGTATCTTTGCGCATTAATAATGTCATCATGTCACCGCCAGCAAGATATTCCATTATAAGATACAAAAAATCATCATCTTGAAAAGAACAGTAGAGCTTGACAATGTAAGCACTATCTACTTCAGCAAGAAGATTTCTTTCAGCTTTAACATGTTCCACCTTCAAAATTAAAAGAAAAATGGAAGTATGATTTAATGAAATTATTGAGTGAAATAAATATGCAAGTTCTTCCCTACAAAATACTCAAATGAGGTCAACAATTGTTAATCAATGTTTCTCTCTCAAGTTCACACTCGGCAAGTAAATATAATTTGAAATTTCCTTTCTTTTAACATAGAATTTTATCACTGCTAAGCGTCAAGAAAAATAGCATTATTGACAGTTTCAAGCCTAGATGAAGTTTCTTTCACGGCAACTGGTGTATAGACTGTAAGTCTTTATTTCAATACTACTGGTTCAGAAAGAACCTGGCCTCTGCGAAGCATCTCAGATTTCTTCAGCTTCTTCATTGCATATACATTGCCAGTAGCTTTCTCTCTGCAAAGTCTCACCTGTACATTCATCACAATCATTATAATTATCACTGTAAACAATTGTTTGGGATGAAAGAAACGATTAAATTAACACAACAACATTCAAAGACAATATGATGAGAACCTCCCCAAATGCACCCCTTCCAATAAGTGTCAAAAGTTCAAAGTCATCAACGCCCATCTTATGTCTTTGAAGACGCATATATTCTGTCTCCCTTTTCTCCAGATATTTCAGAATATTCATTTGCTCTTCCCTGGGAACATCAGCATCAGCCAGCTCCTTCTCCAATGTGCAGCGTCTGCATTAGGAGCAAAATTAGACTTACCATTACAGACATAGAAAATTTTGATGAGCCCATAACAAGCATACAGCAGA
This sequence comes from Carya cathayensis, assembly GCA_011037825.1. Lineage (NCBI taxonomy): Eukaryota > Viridiplantae > Streptophyta > Magnoliopsida > Fagales > Juglandaceae > Carya > Carya cathayensis. Next base: position 271,747 of record QGSO01000472.1, read on the forward strand.
TTATTTTGAAGACAATAGAAGCATGAATTACAAGGCAGGAAATATAGAGAATATGTCAATACTGACAAAACATAAAAACATGAGTACAATTAAAAGGGGATTTATAATTTTAAACAAAACCATGATTTTCAAATCTAGCATTTGAGATGCAGTATCCTGGACAAATGTGCTCCACCAAGTTAAATTGCCAGACAAAGACTCAAATGTGGAATATCGCCCAAAATTTATCCAACAGTTTGCAAAAGCAACACAAAAGTCTCTTCTTGCCATAGACCTTAGCTAAAAGCATGCACAAAGAATCTTGCAGACACATATTTGAAATTAATCTGAAGGTTACATGTTTGAGAGGTCACTAACACAAATGTTGAATGAATTTAACTTCATAATTGATGGACTGAGATTGTGTTATGTGATACCCAGTCATATATGAGAAGGTTTCATAGATGTCTTTTTTGTAAATTTATGCAATTTTATTAAAAGCGGAGAAGGACGCAACCGAAGCACATAGGAAGTATACGGAAGGAAACACCCAACTAGCAAAAAACAAAAGAGAGAAGTTCTCGTAATTCTAGGAAACTAAAAAAAAAAAAAAAAAAAGTTGTGGTGAGCAGTCATCCAAACAGAGGGTGTTGAACATAAAAGATTTTAACTTTACAACTGTCTTCTTTCGGTCTTCAAAAGCTCGAACATTGCATCTGTGTCAAATAGGCCGCATTAAGCAAAGGAAAACAATTTTTTAAACTTCTGAATTCTAATGAGCTCCATAAGGATTTCATGAACATGGCAACTACACCGCCACGTGCTGGGGCATAACACACTCAGATCCTATCACACCCACAAACTTGGGGCTTCATTTTAGGAAACTATGGTTTCCTTTTAAATCTATATTTCTATCTTTAGAAATTATTTTTTTATATGGGTTTCGAAAGATTGTTGTGAGTTTTTTTGTTAATTTTAGTAAATTGTCATAACTATGAGTTAGAAAAATAGAAGAGTTTAGTTTAAAAATGGATTAATGTCTGCCAAAAGAAAGTAGAAAGCCAACAGAAGTTCTCTGTTGGACAAAACTATATCTTTTTTATGCAAACCCAAACTGATGGGTGGGATCCGGGTCTAGATCCTACCATCAGTTTGGGTTTGCATCATTTTTAGAAGAGAAAACAGATCTGGTTGAAATAGATTTCAGCTCCAAGTGACTCTTTGCTGTTAGTTGTCAGAGTCCTATTCCTTTTTTTGATAGGTAATCAAGAAGTTTTATTCTTAACAAAGGGCATAGACAAGTACACAAGATGTATACATGAGTAATACCTAACTAGGATTTCCAACCAAAAAAAGAAATTCATGGACATTAAGCCTATTAAAATTTATTGCCACCACCCAAAGGAACAAGGTTTTAAAAAAGAAAGCTTTCAATTCATCCATTGCCTTGGAGACCACTCCAACTTACTAGGAAATCCACCAGCCTTTTAGGCATGACCCATGTTAAACCCATTCACGGAAAAAAAAAAAAAAAAAAAACATTCCACATGGTTCTGGCCACCTTGCAGTGTAAAAGCAAGTGATCTAGCATTTCCCCATTTTTCTTACACATGCAAGACCAATCCAACACCATGATCTATTGTTTCCCCATTCTGCAGAGTCCTATTTCTTAAGAAGTTAGGAGTAAACCCAAAGGGGTTGGCCCAAGTGGTGAAGGCCTTGGTCTTGGGGCATCACTCCCTTCAAGGTCCAAGATTTAACACCTCATGGGTGCAAACAATCTTTCGGGGCTACACCTCCTGGTGAAAAGCCAACGATTTAACCAGTTCCGTGCAGGGAAACTTTCAAGGGTGTAGTGCATGGGACCAGGGTTTACTCTACTAGGGTGGTTCTGAAGGGCCCTGCCTTGGAGAGATTCCCCGACATCAAAGAAAAAAAAAAGTTAGGAGTAAAAAAAAAGTACCAATTTTCGTGCAACCTTTTCCTCTATCAGTTTACAGCCTTATAAAAGGGGCCCTGGGGCCAAAAACCACAAATAAGTTAATAGTCTAGATAGCTTGGCAGTAGGTCTCCATGATTTCCTTCAAGAAAAATAAATCTTAGTCTATATGGCTTTGTTGCGGTAATGGCTTTGGAATTAGATCACAAAGAAGGAAACTCTAGCAATTGCTGGTCAAAGCCACATATCGTAGATTGTGGGGAGGATGATGTTCCAATGAGGTTAGTGGGCCTTTTGGGGTAGGGGGGCAAAAAATGTCAGAAGAGAGTGGAAGGGCTTTCCCTATTTTATATGAGGTGGTCAACGAGGGAAGTTTTCATAAACTCACGAGGATTTGCGAGGAAGACAATTTTTCTTCTCTATGTTGTCGGTTACTTGAACCCACATGCAAATCATCATAGTACAAGGCACCATCCCCCTGAAAAAATTTTCTCCCTAGGAATCAGTGGGATAATGGAGAGGCTATGGTATCTTTATTGTCTTTTGGCTGCAGGGTTCTTTTGGGATCTAAACTAGCATAGAAAGAGAGATTGAATGTGATTGAATGTAGTTTGGGAATTAAAAGAGTCTCACAAATTCAAGTACCACACTCTCAGTCAAAGACAAATTCAACACCCATAACCCAATTGAATACCCCAAATGTGCAAAGCCTAAACCTGGTCGTAGATCCAGATCAAGTAAAAAAGATCAGTTCATGGTCCTTGTGGATATGTTCTGCCATTTAATCTACTCCATCTCCTCTACCAATGATCCGTCAAGTATAACACAAAGCAAAAATTATATATTTATATCAAGATTTTACTTTACATCCCTGAAGAAATGCAGGTCTAAAACTCTCTTCTAGAACCTCCTTTTTTTCCCGCAATGCAATTTGCTTTTATTCTATGATGAATTTCCATTTTTACAAGTTACAATTTTTTTACATGGAACACCAATCAAGAAAATGAGAAAAAGTTTAAAAGAAAGTCTTGAAAACTTGAAATAGAAAAGCTACAATACCCCAAATTGAGTATAGGAAGGTAATGAATGGGATCCCGTGATATTAGGAGGAGAAGTTATTGCACTTTTAAATGAATCCAAGTGGCTCCAATAATAACTTTATTGGTCCTTCTGGATAATGGACCCAAATGTGGCTTAGTCTTTCCTTGAATTGTTACAAGAACTAAGATAAGCACACATCCAATGATAGAGGGTTTTGGAGAAGAAATGCTTAAGTTCTGCCATCATCTTCTCCTTATCCTCAACGCATCTATCATTTCTTTCCCCATGTACACAATAACAAACAACCCAGGACCCTCTTGCTCAACACTTAACTCTATGGCAATTAAACCTTCCTTTTAACACAACAAAAGTTCCACCACAATGTAAGGTATATAACCCAAACTAATTCGAATCAACCAAAAATAGCATTCGAAAGAGCAAAAGCCACTTCACAATACAATAAAAGATGATTTCTCGATTCCAAACTTCCAACAATATTCCTTTTTTGTATTTTCCCTGTTGTGTATTTGTTTAAAAGGTTTTTTTTTCTTATTCTGAATTGCACCATGAAGGTAGAGTGTATGATGTTGTAAAAGAAGGAAAAAACAAAAAAATACAAAAACGAATGTAACGATAGACAGGGTAGTATGGAAAAAGCCACATGCGACGTTGAGGTTGGTGGAGTGAGGTGGAGAGAAGATTGGAATTTGGAAGATTTGGGGGCAAGAGGGAAGTGTAGGAGACAATGAGGAAGAGATTGATGGGGGAGGGAATGTTGGATTTGATCTTTTAAGTTTCCAAACTGGTCTTTAGATATTGTGGTGTTATCTAACTGTTTGTATGTATAAAGCTTTGTTAAGACTACTTTCAGTAATCCGGACAACAGATAGCTTTTAGATTGTGTTTCAATATTTGGTATTCATCTGTTCTAAAGTGGTAGTAAGGAGTCAAATGGGAAGTGAGCCGCTCCATTAGCAGTGAAGACCAAAAACGTGGCCCGCCAATGATAAATGATAATTCACTGAATAAAGCTCTATATAAATGGTTTGTGTGACACATTACAAATGGAATATTTCTAGCAACAGATGAATGGGAACAATCAAGTCAATTTCAACTAATCGGGAATGTTCTAACAAAAAAGAAAATAGGGAGAGATTATTTTTTTCGCTCTGTATATTTAAACAAATTAAAAATACTTCGGATAAGTATTTGAGTAAGAGGAAACTTCTGTCTGAGTGTAGAATGTGTTTACAATGGATTATAACCGCAAAAACATTTATTGTAGTCATAGTCAGACTGTATATATGACTACAAAACTCAATTCTTTTCTTCTTCTTTTTTTCATTTCGAAGAACACGAAATAAAGAAATTTTTTCTGTTAACGAAACCCATTATGTTTCATTAACTAAAATGTCATATGGCCTTCATGTGTATAATACGCAAAATTTAAGAACTATAGCTACAATTCCCATCATGCAAGATTAAAGATTGTATAACTTCATCAAAAGAAACTCATAAACTACTATGAAAAAAATGAATGACAAAAATGACCAAACTCGGAGATTAAGATGTCAGTAAATATCCCAAGCCATGACACCTGAAGTATATACAAGCCAAGTATGGTCAACTCCAACATGATGCCACCACATTGCAGAAGAAACTTCTCCATGATAACGTTGCAATAAAGTCGGGATCAAACTAAGATTTATAAACAAAACAGGCCATATGTGTTGGAAAACATACCTCTCCTTCCTGTCTTGCAAACACTTCATTTGGGATTTGTAGTGGTTTTCTATATACTGCTTTGCTGCCGCAGCCTTCTGTTTCGTCGCATTTGAAGGAGCCTCATCAATCACTGACTTACGTGCATCCTTTGCATTCTCCATTTCCTTCGTTTTGGTGGGTCCATTTTTCACTCTAGGTTGGAATTTGTGAAACCAACTCCTTGTAGACTCCATCACTATCGCATTCAATCACACTCTCACATTCTTCTTCCAATCCTTTAAATAACAAACTTAAAAAGGATGAAAATAAGAGACAAAGAACAAAAACGTACCAATTTAATCCTAACAATACTAAATGGTAATACAATTATAGCCATTTTAAAATCAAATAACATTGTCACAAATAAAACCTAATATATCATTGAATTCACTAGACTTGACTCTTAACAAGCTTGAGAAACAATAACAGGGGGGAAAAAAAACGAATACAGAAAATACAATTTCAAATGAAATTAACTCTCGACAGCTATACGACCAAGTCAAACTAATATTAATTTCCTTTCTTTCTTCTGTGAGGTTTTTCGTTCTTCACATTCTTACAATTAGGAAACAATCCCAACTTTCTTTCCCACGTTCTCTCCAAAACCAAACGGAAAAGTTCATTTAAAAAAAAAAAAACTCTGTTTCATCCCACAAATCATCGCAATGGTCCAATCATTCTCAAAACCAACAACACAACCACACAAAAAATTCAACAAAAATTCCACCAAAAAAATCCACTCAGTTTTTTCCAAGTAGTTCTATTTCGAAAAATCAGAAAATTACAAAAAGAATATATTAGAAAGGAAAGTGGAAAAGAAATTACCTATTGATCTCAGGGATCGTGTCAAAAGGAATCGGAATCCATCGAAACCTCACGTTGAACAAATCAACAAACACTACTCTTTAACTGTCTCAACCAACGCACTTTCTCTACTCCTTCCCCTCGGCTCGCAAATAACAATTTATTGAGAAGTGAATTTACGGAATTCTCCGCCCTGTGATTTACGTAATGGTCGAGCAAGCAAGGGTGTTTATGGTAACGGAAAATGTCAATGATTGTTAAACATCATGCAAGTCGCAATGACGTTGACACGAGAGTTGCCGTCGCGTTAAAGGATCATCCTAACCGGTGAAAATCACCGGCGATTGAATGCTTGCCTGCTGGCAATGACAGGGTACCAGCATTTTGAAACCAACACGTGCCGGTTATAAGACAGGCCCTGGCATGCGTGAATGTTAGGGAACGTCAGAGCACGATAGACGGCTTTTGCCACATCGGATGGGCATGAAGGCTCGGAAATTGGGGCTAACGCGTTTTTTTTAAGCTTTACGTAATCTTGGCCGTACACGTGTTAAGAAAGTTGGTGGCCTGTAGTTGAAAAGCGTTATGTAAATTATCTATATATATATATAAATATATATTTATAGCTTGTGATTTATTTCTGGAAATGGTTGAGATTCCTTTTTGTTAGAAAATCAAGAGTAAGATACTTGAATAATGATCGAGTGGATTCTATTGAGATCTATTCATCATTTTTTTTCTTATTATCTTCTTATTATTTTATAACATGATATTTAAATAATAGATTCACAAGTGAAGCATACTAAATAATTTCCAATCATTTAATGATATATTATGAAATGATGAGAAAATTGATAATAAATAATATTTGAAAAGAAAGTAAGAGTGAGGAGTTGATTTATACATATAATTACGAAAGAAAAATAATTTCTACTATTTCAAGATCTGTAAGTCTCGAGTATTTTGTTTAAATAAATTTAGGGGTGTAACCGGTCCGGTTCAGTCCGATTTTGGACAAAATCTAGGACCGAATCGGTAGGCACTGATTTTATATTTTTTAAAACCGATTACGCACCTGTTACTCTCCTAAACCGGTACTCCGGTTTTACCGGTTTCCGGTCCGATTCGGTCCGGTTTTTCAGTTTTAATAAAATACATATTTATCATTAAAAAATCTGTTTATAAAAATTAAAAATAAAAAAACTGCTATGTCAAAAAATTCTGTTATAAAAAAAAACTGCTATATAAAAAAACTATTATGTAAAAAAAATCTGCTATGTAAAAAAATTATGCTATTAGTATAGCTTTATATAAATTATATGTTAATATATATAATTTATATTTATCTACTAATGTCTTATGTACTTATCAGAAAAAATTTAAAGAGTTTTAAGTGTATAAGGCCATCAAAATTTAGTAATAATATTTGAGTGATTTTATTTTATTTTTTGTTCTTACTTCTTATGAATCTATGATAAAATATTATTAATAAATAATATATATTTATAATATTATATATTTAAAGCATATGATCGATTAAATTTTCATGTTTAAAATTAAACTTTTATTTTATAAATTATAATAACATTATGTTATATATAATTATAATATATATTATTATATCTTATAACATAAAATATATAATATATAACATTAATTAAATAAATAAATAAAAATATATTAAATAGTACCGGTCCGGACCAGTCCAAAACCGGCACAACCGGTCCGGTCCAGGCCGGTTTTCCGGTTTACCGGTTAAAATTTACACTCCTAAATAAATTGATAAATTTAAAATTTACATAAAAAAATTTTTTATTCTTTAATAATATATTTCACTATGTTTTTAATATACATCTTATTACTATATCTAACCTTACACATTATCTAATGAATCTTTACATTTATACATGTGGTGGAATTATCGGATTTTTCTAGGACATGTCGACGGCAGAAAATATTTAAGACTGAGTCGGGAAGTGGCAACTTTTTCTTCTTCTACCAAGGGTGAAGTAATTGACTTGGCAATAACATTCTTAATTTCCTTTTATATGTTAGAAGAGCTGAGTGTACTACGACTAATTCCTTCCACATATACGACCCTTCAAAGTTGGCCGAGGGACAAGGTTAAGTTTGACTTGACCATGTCAAAGTTCATGTTACGGTAAAAAAAATTAAAAAAAAAAAAAATTGACATTAGAGGTGAAGTATAAGATCGATATAGAAGCTCCAAATTTACTAAAAAAATGACGAATAGGAGATATTTCGGAAGTAGTATGTACGTATAATTAATATATCGCTACATTCATTACAAAAAATGACTTTTTACATCACTTAAATTCGTTGCAAAAAATACAAAACGCGTCCCTAACAAATAATCGCGACATGTTTTATATTTTTTGCGATGAATTTAGATGACACAAAAAGTCATTTTTCTTGTAGTAGTGAATTTGGTCTTCAGCCTCAAGGAAGCAGAGCTAGCTAGCTTTCATCCTTAATTCATTTGTGCCTGATCAAGGATGTCAAGTGCATGTGGGTTAGGAGAGAGTATCAAGTTATCGAGGCAAGACTTGGATCAAACTTATTCTTCTTGATGCCCTATAGTTAAGGGAAGCACTTACATCCTAATGTAAGAGACAGAGTCCTAGAAGAGGTCAAGCATAAGGAGAACAGAGTTCAAAAGGACATCAAACACAAGATAAAGATTGCACCTGGGAAGACTCCTAGTGATATACAATCGGTAGATGATTCAAATATTGATATAAATATAGATAAAGGCAATATAAACTTACGGATAAGTTCTGGGTATTTGTATTATACTAAACTATGTACATGGCAACAACTGTATATAAATATAAAGGAACCCGGCTCCATAGATGGTGTGGAGAACTGTTACTCATCCAGATATCTTGAGTTTTATTTTCTATTTACGGTATCAAGAGCCTTTTATAGACCAACATTTGTGATCCATGGCTTCTGAGTCCTCATCTTCCCTTGTGGCTTCTCCATCTTATTTGCCCACCCACCTGCCCTCTCCTTCAAATCTCTCAAATTTTATTACTATAAAACTAAGCAAGGATAATTATTTACTATAGAAGGCACAAATTGTGCCATATCTATGGAGTTGTTTGGTTTCGTTGATGGAAGTATTCTCCCTCTGTCATCTCTTTTGCCCTCTATTGGGGGCATCTCACCACCTAATCCATCTTCTACAAGGTGGTTTCAGCAAGATCAAGTGATCCTTAGCCTGCTGGTTGACTCACTCAAAAATGAGTAGCACAAAAGCTATCTCAAGTGCAAGAGAATGTCGTGTAATAATTAGAAATAAAATTCCTAGATCGTCTCCTCGTGAAAAGTTGTTTAAATCCAAACTCGTATAAAATGGTGAAAAGTTTCACAAACAAAAGTGGTGGTACGTACAATGAATGGAAGAGTACAACAGAAATAAAAAGGCACTAGTCATAAACTAGATTCATATTTTTAGATTTTTGAGTGTCGAAATGGAATGTAAAAGACTAACCAATTGAAATTAACAATTAAGGACTCAACTATGATAAATAATTTTAATTAATCTGAAAATTAAATAATAAAACTGAATTTATTTAAGTCTTAATTAACCTTTAATCAATCTAAAATGCAATTGTAACGCATATTTAATGGAAGCTTAAATAAACAAGAAGAATAACTAACATAAAATAAAATAAACAGCAAATAAAATACCCAAACTTTTCAGCCAAAAATATCAATCATACACCATAAACTTCAAATTGAAATTAAATAGAAAGTATGAAATAAAAAGAGCAAGCCAAATGGATGGAGATGGAGATTGAAAGCAGTGAAGGAAACTAGACTATAGTAGCAATTGGACCCCTCAAGGAGTTCTTCAACGGCACTGCAATTCCTCTGTGAAAAGAGAAGAATGGATAATCCCCAAGAGAAAATTCCGTGCGGTGTTGATGAACTGGGCTGTATGAAAAGAAGTGTGCGGCGTGAATTGGTCCTCTAAATTACCTTTATCTCATAATTCCTTCTTACTGAAAAACCTGTTGCATGTACCCTTGGTTACAAAGAACTTAATTTCAATGAGTCAATTTATTGCTGACAATGGTGTTTTTATTGAATTTCATGGGAACCATTTTTGCATCAAGGACGAGGCCACAAGGAGAACCCTGTTGTGCGGCAAGGCTGAGGTTGGGCTATATCCCTTCCCCTCCACCATGTCTCCACCCTCCATGTCCTAAGCTCTTTTCTCCACCAGTGCTCCACTAACCACCTGGCATACTATCCCTCCATGAAAATAGTCTGCAGTATTGTCTCTAAATTTTCTTTACCTTTGTTATCAAATAAAACTGATGGTATGTGCGTTGCTTGCAAACAAGGCAAAAGCCATCAACTACCATTTTCCATGTCTGAGGCCATCTCCAAGGGCCCCTTAGACCTTATTTTCAGTGATGTATAAGGGCCACCTACTCGCTTATCTTCAGAAGGAAATAAATATTATGTTCTTTTTGTTGATCATTTTAGTAAATATTCGTGGTTATTTCCCATCTCTCAGAAATCAGATGTTCTCTCTTTATTCCATTCATTTCACTTAATTGTAGAGCATTTCTTTAACCGTAAAATAAGAATGATCCAAACCAATTGGGGTGGTGAATTCCAGAGTCCTTATAAATTTTTTAATACTCTTGGTTTCACCACTGTATCACTTGTCCACACACTCATCAACAAAATGACTCCATCGAACGCCGTCATCAGCACATTGTGGAGACTAGTCTTGCTTTTCTTTCTCATGTGTTCGTACCAAATAAATATTGGGATTCTACTTTTCAAATGGCTTGCTACCTCATCAACCGATTACTCACTCCTCTCTTGGCTAACATCTCCCCATTTGAAAAATTATTTCAACGTCATCCTGATTATTCTCTTTTACATATTTTTGAGTGTGAATGTTTGTGACTCCCTCAAATTCCGCTTGGGATTGAACGGACATTTGAAGCGTCGAGACATGCAACACAAGGTTACCTGCCCCCGTTCATGACATATAAGATGCAATGTTCCTAACATGCATCTAGCATTATGCAATATTCGCAGCGGATAATCTTTTTCTTTAGCAATACTATGCACCAAACTAAATATATCCCAAATACTTGAAACATAATTCATACATAAAGGCATACTAAAAAGCCGTGATCATCACACTAGTCCAAAATGGTTGTGATCAAAAGAATACTTGAGATACAACTCCAAAAGTACAAGTATTAACCTAAGTTAAATACTATACCATCATCAACATCGCACCGTGGCCTAGTCGACCGTATTCAGTTGGTCAGATTCCAATTCTCCTTTGGGTCCTGTAACAAGATCTACCATTCGGGGGGAATGGTAGTTGGGACTACCACAGTGAGATTTGATTACAAATCTCAGTAAGTTAACATAAAACTCACACACAGGTTAAAAATGCATGCATGGCAGTAAAAGCATAAATGCATAATTATAGTCATACATAAACATAGTATAACTTGACATATAGCATGACTTAACCAGAACTTAAGCGTGAACTGAACTTGACTTAACATGGCATGAACTTAAGCTTAAAACATAACATGAACAAACAACATAACATGAACGTGAAACATAACATGGACTTGAAATATAGCATGAACGTAAACCTGCATAACATAAATAAGAACTTGAAAATAACATAAACTTGAACATAACATGTACGTGAATATAACATAACATGGACTTGATCTAAAACTTGACTTATCATGTATTTGATCTGAAACTGGACTTAACATAAACTTGGAATCTTATTCAATTGTCTTGATTAATAACGTGCGTTAATACGTACTCCACAGTTGTTGTGGCCCCACGTATTCAAGTAACATAAAACATAATACGTACTCCACAGTTGTTGTGGCCCCACGCATTATAAGTAACATAAAATATAATACGTACTCCACAGTTGTTGTGGCCCCACGCATTATAAGTAACATAAAATATAATACGTACTCCACAGTTGTTGTGGCCCCACGCATTATAAGTAACATAAAATATAATACGTACTCCACAGTTGTTGTGGCCCCACGCATTATAAGTAACATAAAATATAATACGTACTCCACAGTTGTTGTGGCCCCACGCATTATAAGTAACATAAAATATAATACGTACTCCACAGTTGTTGTGGCCCCACGCATTATAGTAACATAAAATATAATACGTACTCCACAGTTGTTGTGGCCCCACGCATTATAAGTAACATAAAATATAATACGTACTCCACAGTTGTTGTGGCCCCACGCATTATAAGTAACATAAATATAATACGTACTCCACAGTTGTTGTGGCCCCACGTATTCTACATGTCACAATTGCTGTGTCTCATGTAGTGTATGCTCCACAGTTGTTGTGGCCCCATACTTCATGTAACATAAAATATAATACGTACTCCACAGTTGTTGTGGCCCCACGCATTATAAGTAACATAAATATAATACGTACTCCACAGTTGTTGTGGCCCCACGCATTATAAGTAACATAAAATATAATACGTACTCCACAGTTGTTGTGGCCCCACGCATTATAAGTAACATAAAATATAATACGTACTCCACAGTTGTTGTGGCCCCACGCATTATAAGTAACATAAAATATAATACGTACTCCACAGTTGTTGTGGCCCCACGCATTATAAGTAACATAAAATATAATACGTACTCCACAGTTGTTGTGGCCCCACGCATTATAAGTAACATAAAATATAATACGTACTCCACAGTTGTTGTGGCCCCACGCATTATAAGTAACATAAAATATAATACGTACTCCACAGTTGTTGTGGCCCCACGCATTATAAGTAACATAAAATATAATACGTACTCCACAGTTGTTGTGGCCCCACGCATTATAAGTAACATAAAATATAATACGTACTCCACAGTTGTTGTGGCCCCACGCATTATACGTAACATAAAATATAATACGTACTCCACAGTTGTTGTGGCCCCACGTATTATACGTAACATAACATGTCTTATCTTTCTTAATGCATGAGATATTATTTAATATCATATACTTTTCTAACATGGCGTATGCTTGTAAATGGCACAATATGATTTAATCATAAACATTTAATGGCATACATGTATCATATGGCATACTTAACATGGCATACTTATAACATACAACATTGTATGACAGAAAAGATTGTGTAACAGATAAATATTCATGAGAGATTAAATCATACTTAACAGATAAACATGTAATGACATAGCATGACATGGCATATACGATAACATACATACATAAATTGTAGTTCCCTTACCCATCACACATACACAATAAACTGATAGTAAGTTAGAGGCTAACTTACCTCGATCGTCGCGTTCTATGAGAATAGAGCGCGAACACGAGGAACTGCACAACAGCTGGAAGAGGAACACTCAAGTCCTTAAGATTTTCACTTCTGAACTCAATTGCCATATTGTAAGCACTTGCAACACCACGGCCAACTTGAGGTTTCACTATACTCGGAAGAGATAAATTGACTTCAGAAAGCCTTTGCACTAAAACAAGTTCATTAAAATTATCAATAACAACCAAACAAACAACTCATTTCTCAATCCATATACTCTTAGCCATAGTCAACCACAAGATGACACAGTCATCCCGGACTATAATCCATATCATCACTGCTTCGGGACACTGTCATACAGTTTCCCAACATTACACCATACGCTCCACACTTCTCTGCTACGCCATTCAACCCTTCGTGACACGCCATCCGGTGTATCACGACTTAGTACAGAGTACACTCACGTGAACTCTCTTCCATTCACACTACAAAACCCATCACTGCGATACACGTCTCACGGTGCATCGCTACGCGACACGGAGTACGCGCTACGCGTACTTCCTTCGCTACAACACTCATCAACACGATGCACATCACACGATGCATCGCCATACCACACGGAGTACACTACATGCGTACTCCCTTCCTTCTACGACCCACATCACTACAGCGCACGTCGCGCGGCGCGTCGCTGCATTACACAGAATACGCTACACGCGTATTCTCTTCACACAACCCGCCGTATCACATCTACGGCATCCATCTCACGCCTATACTTCACAGCACAGTCCACAAAACTACAAAATCAAGCCTAACACTTCACAACCACACTTCGTTTCACAACTACGCAGCGAACTCCACAAACACTAACTACACAGTCTACAGCCAACCAAATCAACTATGTTAAACATAAATAACTAAAGATAGAGGGTTAAGACGAGAGAGATGTGATTGCTGTCGGGAAAGAATCCAAAACTGATAATTTTAGCGGGCTGTTACAATGTTGGCCTTATCTCAGACCCTATAATCGTCACAAAATGCACTTTCGATCTCAACATTGTATCTTCCTTGGGTATAGCTCTCATCATCGTGGGTATAAATGTCTTGAACCATCATATGGTCTTATCTTTCTTTCACGGCATGTTATATTTAATGAGTCCAAGTTTCTATTCAGTGAGATCATGCACAAGCCCCTTCAAGTTCAAACCGACATCACAGCTTTACTACCCACATTACGAGTGTCAAATCAATCTTCACATGTGCAGCAACAATTAGAGTTATCAACTTTATCTCCTCCAAGTCCCATTGACTTAATCTCAACCGTTCCCATTGAGTCTCCACAAACCATGTCCATCCTACCAATTCTCCTTCCACTGACTCAGTCCAGGCTACCGTAGCAGAAAATCCTCCACCTCAATCTCATCCAATGCAAACTTGGCTCCAAAATAATATTGTTAAGCACAAGTAGTATCATGATGGTTGTGTTCGATATCCTCTACCTAAAGCACTTATGGCCACCTCAGATCTATCTCTAGTTGAACCATCTTCATATACTCATGCTTCTAAACATCCTGAGTGGTAATAGGCCATGAATGCTAAGTTTGATGCACTGCTCAAGAATGGTAATTGGTCCCTTGTTAAGCTGCATAGTTGTGGAGTACGTATTATATTTATGTTACTTATAATGCGTGGGGCCACAACAACTGTGGAGTACGTATTATATTTATGTTATGTTACTTATAATGCGTGGGGCCACAACAACTGTGGAGTACGTATTATATTTATGTTATGTTATTTATAATGCGTGGGGCCACAACAACTGTGGAGTACGTATTATATTTATGTTATGTTACTTATAATGCGTGGGGCCACAACAACTGTGGAGTACGTATTATATTTATGTTATGTTACTTATAATGCGTGGGGCCACAACAACTGTGGAGTACGTATTATATTTATGTTATGTTATTTATAATGCGTGGGGCCACAACAACTGTGGAGTACGTATTATATTTATGTTATGTTACTTATAATGCGTGGGGCCACAACAACTGTGGAGTACGTATTATATTTATGTTACTTATAATGCGTGGGGCCACAACAACTGTGGAGTACGTATTATATTTATGTTATGTTACTTATAATGCGTGGGGCCACAACAACTGTGGAGTACGTATTATATTTATGTTATGTTACTTTATAATGCGTGGGGCCACAACAACTGTGGAGTACGTATTATATCTTATGTTATGTTACTTATAATGCGTGGGGCCACAACAACTGTGGAGTACGTATTATATTTATGTTACTTATAATGCGTGGGGCCACAACAACTGTGGAGTACGTATTATATTTATGTTATGTTACTTATAATGCGTGGGGCCACAACAACTGTGGAGTACGTATTATATTTATGTTATGTTATTTATAATGCGTGGGGCCACAACAACTGTGGAGTACGTATTATATCTTATGTTATGTTACTTATAATGCGTGGGGCCACAACAACTGTGGAGTACGTATTATATTTATGTTACTTATAATGCGTGGGGCCACAACAACTGTGGAGTACGTATTATATTTATGTTATGTTACTTATAATGCGTGGGGCCACAACAACTGTGGAGTACGTATTATATTTATGTTACTTATAATGCGTGGGGCCACAACAACTGTGGAGTACGTATTATATTTTATGTTACATGAAGTATGGGGCCACAACAACTGTGGAGCATACACTACATGAGACACAGCAATTGTGACATGTAGAATACGTGGGGCCACAACAACTGTGGAGTACGTATTATATTTTATGTTACATGAAGTATGGGGCCACAACAACTGTGGAGCATACACTACATGAGACACAGCAATTGTGACATGTAGAATACGTGGGGCCACAACAACTGTGGAGTACGTATTATATTTTATGTTATGTGAATTCATGGGGCCACAACAACTGTGGAGCATGAAGTATGGGGCCACAACAACTGTGGAGCATACACTACATGAGACACAGCAATTGTGACATGTAGAATACGTGGGGCCACAACAACTGTGGAGTACGTATTATGTTTTATGTTACTTGAATACGTGGGGCCACAACAACTGTGGAGTACGTATTAATGCACGTTATTAATCAAGACAATTAAATAAGATTCCAAGTTTATGTTAAGTCAAGTTTCAGATCAAGTTCATGTTATGTTATGCTCACGTACATGTTATGTTCATGTTCATGTTATGTTCCAAGTTCATGTTCACATCATGTTATGTTCACGTTTATGATACGTTCAAGCTCACGTTCATGTTATGTTATGTTCATGTCCATGTTATGTTTCACGTTCATGTTATGTTGATTGTTCATGTTATGTTTTAAGCTTAAGTTCATGCCATGTTAAGTCAAGTTCAGTTCACGCTTAAGTTCTGGTTAAGTCATGCTATATGTCAAGTTATACTATGTTTATGTATGACTATAATTATGCATTTATGCTTTTACTGCCATGCATGCATTTTTAACCTGTGTATAAGTTTTATGTTAACTTACTGAGATTTGTAATCAAATCTCACTGTGGTAGTCCCAACTACCATTCCCCCCGAATGGTAGATCTTGTTACAGGACCCGAAGGAGAATTGGAATCTGACCAACTGAATACAGTCGACTAGGCCACGGTGCGATGTTGATGATGGTATAGTATTTAACTTAGGTTAATACTTACACTTTTGGAGTTGTATCTCAAGTATTCTTTTGATCACAACCATTTTAGACTAGTGTGGTGATCACGGCTTTTTAGTATGCCTTTATGTATGAAATATGTTTCAAGTATTTGGGATATTTTTAGTTTGGTGCATAGTATTGCTAAAGAAAAAAAAATTATCCGCTGCGAATATTGCATAATGCTAGATGCATGTTAGGAACATTGCATCTTATATGTCATGAACGGGGGCAGGTAACCTTGTGTTGCATGTCTCGACGCTTCAAATGTCCGTTCAATCCCAAGCGGAATTTGGGGGCGTCACAGATACCATCAGTAAGTGGGTTTAGACTTTCAAAATACATTTAGTCCAGTGGTTAAACCCACTACCATTCAACTTGTGCCAGCTCATGCCGTCAATCATCAATAGTGCATCAAATAGCTAGATGTCAACAACGCATTTCTCCATGGAGTTCTTAATGAGGAAGTATACATGCAACAACCTCCTAGTTTTGTACATTCTCAATACCCCGACCATGTATGCTGTCTTCATAAGGCACTTTATGGTCTAAAGCAGGCACCTAGGGCCTAGTATTCACACTTAATTGACAATCTACTCTCCTTGGGTTTTATCAATGCAAAGTCAGATGCATCACTCTTTGTTTTCCGATGTGATGAGGTAATGATTTATGTTCTAGTCTATGTGGATGATATCTTAATAACAGGATCATCTTCACTTGCTGTCTCTTCTATTATTCGATCTCTCGGTATGAAATTTGCTCTTAAGGATCTTGGGGACCTTCATTATTTTCAAGGCATTGAGGCTTGCTTTGTACCAAAAGGTTTATTTCTTTCTCAACAAAGATATGACATTAATCTATTGCAACGTACAAATATGACTCATNAAAATGAATATTATGGGGTGTCATTGGGTTTACGGAGTTAAATGTAAATCGAACGGCACACTTGATCATTATAAAGCTCGCCTTGTGGCCAACGGATACCATCAGTAAGTGGGTTTAGACTTTCAAAATACATTTAGTCCAGTGGTTAAACCCACTACCATTCAACTTGTGCCAGCTCATGCCGTCAATCATCAATAGTGCATCAAATAGCTAGATGTCAACAACGCATTTCTCCATGGAGTTCTTAATGAGGAAGTATACATGCAACAACCTCCTAGTTTTGTACATTCTCAATACCCCGACCATGTATGCTGTCTTCATAAGGCACTTTATGGTCTAAAGCAGGCACCTAGGGCCTAGTATTCACACTTAATTGACAATCTACTCTCCTTGGGTTTTATCAATGCAAAGTCAGATGCATCACTCTTTGTTTTCCGATGTGATGAGGTAATGATTTATGTTCTGTCTATGTGGATGATATCTTAATAACAGGATCATCTTCACTTGCTGTCTCTTCTATTATTCGATCTCTCGGTATGGAATTTGCTCTTAAGGATCTTGGGGACCTTCATTATTTTCAAGGCATTGAGGCTTGCTTTGTACCAAAAGGTTTATTTCTTTCTCAACAAAGATATGACATTAATCTATTGCAACGTACAAATATGACTCATGCCAGACCGATGTTCTCGTCGATGTCCACTTCTCATAATCTGACCATGTTTAGTGATGCATTGGAAGATGCAACTCTCTACAGAAGCACCGTTGGGGCACTTCACTACCTATCATTAACAAGAGCCGATACATCCTTTACTGTAAACAAAGTTTGCTAATTCATGCATCGACCCATGACAGATCGCTAGATAGCAGTGAAACACATACTTTGCTATCTGAAAAATTAGATCATGGTATACTTAATCTGAGAAGGCATTATTAATGACCACACTATCCAATTTCACCCAGCTTCTCGTCACCTCATCATGACCATTACACCATGACATAATTCTACCACCACGGGAATGATCAAACAAACCACAATTGTCAAGACATTCATTGAATTCAGCCATAGATATTAGCAAATGAGGACTTCCACCAATTCTTTCTAAATCCGTGCGAATAGCATTGAAATCACCCAATACCATCCACGATTGATCGGTTAATTACCTCTTCTCCAATTCCTTTTATAAATCCCTTCTTTCTATGCAAGTGCATTTAGCATACACAAAAGTGATAAGAACCTGCTAATTGATCAAATTAAACCAACCAATAATTGATTGTGAGGTCGTACCTAAAAGCATTAGCAGTACTTCACATAAAAAGGCATTAGCCTACTTTCCAAAAACACCTTCTCACTAGCATTATCCACCTGATTGCATCTATCAATTAGAATTTGAAATTCAATTAGAAGAAATTCACAATATACTATCCAAGTAGAAGCCATCATGATTTGCATCCAATGAGAACAGTGCTATGCATATAGCCAACAAATTAACACTTTTCTTGTTCAATAACACTTTTAGCATGCTTCTAGAATGACCCAAACCTCTAATATTCCAGTTGAAAATTGTGTCAGTCATAGTTCAATTTTTGAGATAGGGTGTGATGTGACGCCCCCAAATTCCGCTTGGGATTGAACGGAATTTGAAGCGTCGAGACATGCAACACAAGGTTACCTGCCCCCGTTCATGACATATAAGATGCAATGTTCCTAACATGCATCTAGCATTATGCAATATTCGCAGCGGATAATTTTTTCTTTAGCAATACTATGCACCAAACTAAAAATATCCCAAATACTTGAACATATATTCATACATAAAGGCATACTAAAAAGCGTGATCACACACTAGTCCAAAATGGTTGTGATCAAAAGAATACTTGAGATACAACTCCAAAAGTACAAGTATTAACCTAAGTTAAATACTATACCATCATCAACATCGCACCGTGGCCTAGTCGACGTATTCAGTTGTCAGATTCCAATTCTCCTTGGGTCCTGTAACAAGATCTACCATTCGGGGGAATGGTAGTTGGGACTACCACAGTGAGATTTGATTACAAATCTCAGTAAGTTAACATAAAACTATACACAGGTTAAAAATGCATGCATGGCAGTAAAAGCATAAATGCATAATTATAGTCATACATAAACATAGTATAACTTGACATATAGCATGACTTAACCAGAACTTAACGTGAACTGAACTTGACTTAACATGGCATAACTTAAGCTTAAAACATAACATGAACAATCAACATAACATGAACGTGAAACATAACATGGACATGAACATAACATAACATGAACGTGAGCTTGAACGTATCATAAAGTGAACATAACATGATGTGAACATGAACTTGGAACATAACATGAACATGAACATAACATGTACGTGAGCATAACATATACATTGAGACTTGATCTGAAACTTGACTTAACATAAACTTGGAATCTTATTTAATTGTCTTGATTAATAACGTGCAGTTAATACGTACTCCACAGTTGTTGTGGCCCCACGTATTCAAGTAACATAAAACATAATACGTACTCCACAGTTGTTGTGGCCCCACGTATTCTACATGTCACAATTGCTGTGTCTCATGTAGTGTATGCTCCACAGTTGTTGTGGCCTACCATCCACAGTTGCCCAATCACATACTATAATACGTACTCCACAGTTGTTGTGGTATATGTCCAAGCTGTCCATGATAGCTCAATTGGTCCATATCATAACATAAAATATAATACGTACTCCACAGTTGTTGTGGCCCCACGTATTCTACATGTCACAATTGCTGTGTCTCATGTAGTGTATGCTCCACAGTTGTTGTGGCCCACATCACTTCAATAGTAACATAATAAATATAATACGTACTCCACAGTTGTTGTGGCCCCACGCATTATAAGTAACATAAATATAATACGTACTCCACAGTTGTTGTGGCCCCACGCTAGTACATAACTATAGTACTCAATTTTGTGCCAGAACTAACATAAATATAATACGTACTCCACAGTTGTTGTGGCCCCACGCATTATAAGTATAACATAAAATAATACGTACTCCACAGTTGTTGTGGCCCCACGCATTATAAGTAACATAAATATAATACGTACTCCACAGTTGTTGTGGCCCCACGCATTATAAGTAACATAAATATAATACGTACTCCACAGTTGTTGTGGCCCCACGCATTATAAGTAACATAAAAATAATACGTACTCCACAGTTGTTGTGGCCCCACGCATTATAAGTAACATAAATATAATACGTACTCCACAGTTGTTGTGGCCCCACGCATTATAAGAATAACATAAATATAATACGTACTCCACAGTTGTTGTGGCCCCACGCATTATAAATAACATAAATATAATACGTACTCCACAGTTGTTGTGGCCCCACGCATTATAAGTAACATAAAATATAATACGTACTCCACAGTTGTTGTGGCCCCACGCATTATAAGTAACATAACATAAATATAATACGTACTCCACAGTTGTTGTGGCCCCACGCATTATAATAACATCATAAATATAATACGTACTCCACAGTTGTTGTGGCCCCACGCATTATAAGTAACATAAATATAATACGTACTCCACAGTTGTTGTGGCCCCACGCATTATAAGTAACATAAATATAATACGTACTCCACAGTTGTTGTGGCCCCACGCATTATAAGTAACATAATAAATATAATACGTACTCCACAGTTGTTGTGGCCCCACGCATTTAATACGTAACATAAATATAATACGTACTCCACAGTTGTTGTGGCCCCACGTATTATACGTAACATAACATATCTTATTTTCTTAATGCATGAGATTTAATTAATATCATATAATTTTTTCTAACATGACGTATACTTGTAATGGCACAATATGATTTAATCATAAACATTTATGGCATACTTGTATCTATGGCATACTTAACATGGTATACTTATAACATACAACATTGTATAAGAAAAGATTTGTAACAGATAATTATTCATGAGATTAAATCATACATACAAATAAACATGTAATGACATAGCATGCATGGCATATACGATAACATACATACATAAATTGTAGTTCCTTACCCATCACACATACACAATAAACTGATAGTAAGTTAGAGGCTAACTTACCTCGATCGTCGCGTTCTATGAGAATAGGCGCGAAACACGAGGAACTGACAACAGCTGGAAGAGGAACACTCAATCCTTAAGATTTTCACTTCTGAACTCAATTGCATATTGAGCACTTGCAACACCACGCAACTTGAGGTTTCACTATACTCGAAGAGATAAATTGACTTCAGAAAGCCTTTGCACTAAAACAAGTTCATTAAAATTATCAATAAAACCAAACAAACAATCTTTCTCAATCCATATACTCTTAGCCATAGTCAACCACAAGATGACACAGTCATCCCGGACTATAATCCATATCATCACTGTTCGGGACACTGTCATACAGTTTCCCAACATACACCATACGCTCCACACTTCTCTGCTACGCCATCAACCCTTCGTGACACGCCATCCGGTGTATCACGACTAGTACAGAGTACACTCACGTGAACTCTCTTCCATTCACACTACAAAACCCATCACTGCGATACACGTCTCACGGTGCATCGCTACGCGACACGGAGTACGCGCTACGCGTACTTCCTTCGCTACAACACTCATCAACACGATGCACATCACACGATGCATCGCCATACACACGGAGTACACTACATGCGTACTCCCTTCCTTCTACGACCCACATCACTACAGGCACGTCGCGCGGCGCGTCGCTGCATTACACAGAATACGCTACACGCGTATTCTCTTCACACAACCCGCCGTATCACATCTACGGCATCCATCTCACGCCTATACTTCACAGCACAGTCCACAAAACCATGTAAATTCTAGCCCCATTTCTCTCATCCTATTCAGGGTGGCATTATCAGTGCCAAGATAACGACCAAAACGAGTTGGCAAGAATTTGTAGACAATCATGTCTATATAAGTGCATTGGCAATACTGGAAAAAAAGATCCATTGAGGAGCCAAAGGAGACTCCTTCTTTAGGTCGAAATCTCTGGTCCACTTGAACACCCAAAAGGAATTCCCCTCCAAAGTTCTTCCTTCACGGGCCCAACCATGCACAAAATCACGTTCATTTTTCATGTGAATCAAAACATGATAATCATCCATGAAACTAATCATTGGAATCTCTAACAGGCCCAATTTTTTCACCACATTCAAACGTATATTATCAATTGAAGGCTGAACTTGCAAGAATTTCATCACCAAAGCAAACTTAAAATCTTTCGCAGCCTTCACCATCTCTGGTTTTGAAAATATAAAGCCCAACTCACCCTCAATATCAACTGGAAAATGCATAGGTAACCTTGAAGGATGAAGTCTCTGAGATGTTTAGAAACTGCCTGAGCATAAGAATTAATCATTGGAGCACCAGGAACGACGTTCCCCGCTAACGTCAAGGCCATCAGAGGGGCAACGTACTCTGTCAAAGGCAACCCTAGCAGCCACGAGTCAAAGATCAACCAGAATAGAAATCTCGTAATCACTAGACTTTTCAAATCAAAACAAAAGAAACGAAACAAGAAAAAAGCCAAAAATCGCCCCAGACCCTCTAGCAAACCCTCTAGCGAATTGACTTTGGAACTTGATAACTTCACCTTATCTTGATTATGCACAATAGAATAGTGTACATAATTGCTGCTATATGATTGAGCTGAAATATTATATATTTTATACATTTAGAACCAATATATTTTATTTATTTTATTACATTAATATTGGTTTTATATAAAAAAAAATGTTAAGATGAATAAATCCGAATTGTGATTTAAATTGGTTAATAGCATGCTTTATGCTTAATTTTAGAACTTGTGATTTAATTGAGCAATTTTTCTTTATATGCACAACATATATTTTTTTCATATATTCTATCTTTTTTTATTTTATTTATCTTTATATGCAGAGCATGGGCCACAAGAAATTGAGTTTTGAGCTTTTAAAAGTCACACACACTGAGGGGCACGACTTTTTCTTTTCGACTTTGGACGCAAGGGGACTTGAATTGGCCTTACTTGTTTTTTGGGCTTTTGCATGCCGCATGGATATATATAAAATTGGTATGGGGACTTCAAAGTGGGCACGGCAACACATTTTGAGGCATTAATCCATTTCAGCACCACACGGACCTAGAGATACATTTTATCATTTTTGGGGCATTTCAAGCCACACATATTTTTTCTCTGGGTTTAATTCAGCACCGCACACCTTCTTTTCGTATAGCCCAGTTCATTCAGGCAACAACATACAAATTCTTTTGGGAGTAGTTTTCAGCGCAGCACATATTTTTCTCTGGGATTGAATTCACGCCGCAGGTTGAAGAGCTCCGTTGGGGTCCAACTGCCACTCCAGCTTTCTCCTCTGCAGCTCTCCATCTCCATCTATTTGACTTGCTCTTTTCGTTCACTACTTTTTATTTAATTTCAATTTGAAGTTTATGGTGTATTGTTGATATTTTTTGCTTAAAAGTTTGGGCATTTTATTTGTTGTTTATTTTATTTTATGTTAGTTATTTTTCTTGTTTATTTAAAATTCCATTAAATATGCATTACAATTATATTTTAGATTCCATTAAACGTTAATTAGGACTTAAATCAATTCAGTTTTATTATTTAATTTTTAGATTAATTAAAATTATTTATTGTAGTTGAATCCTTAATTGTTAATTTCAATTTGTTAGTCTTTTACATGCCATTTCGACGCTCAAAAATCTAAAAATATGAATCTAGTCTATGACTAGTGCTTTTTTTTTTTTTAATTTCCGTTGCACTCTTCCATTCATGATACATACCATCACTTTTATTTGTGAAACTTTTCACCATTTTATACGAGTTTGGATTTAAACAACTTTTCCCGAGGAAGCGATCTAGGAATTTTATTCCTAATTATTACACGACATCCTCCTGCACTTAAGATAGCATTTGTGCTACTCATTGTTTAGTCAGTCAAGTTTTTTGCGCCGTTTCCGGGGATAATAGTCTAACTTAAATTTAAACTCGTTATTTTTTTTTTCACTATCTTATCTCTGATTACACATTTCATTTGCCATCTACTACTCAGTCGCTTGAACCATATTTATGTTGTTTAGACTAATATTTCATGTCATGGGTGAGAGACAGTTCAAATAGGTTGTTTAGAGTTACATCGAGCATTGACAGTAGTGTACACAGCTCAGAGATAGATAGCTTTTATGTCTCTTCTATGAGCGAGGATATTGAAATTGAACAAACCATGGCTGCACATGCAACACACACTTTTAAGGATTATTTGCAAGCCACTCGCACTACTATGCCTTCATGCATTGTTTTACCAGATGATGCACCTGATTTTTCTATTAAGCATGGTATGATGTCAGTGATACCTCAATTTCATGGGATGGATTCTGAGAGTCCTTACCAGTACCTGACAGATTTTGAATTGGCTTGCACTACTTTTAATACTAGGGTCATTACTGATGAATTTATTAGACTTCATTTATTTCCTTTCTCTTTAAAGGATAAAGCGAAGATTTGGTCTAATTCTTTGAGGCCTAATTCTATCTCTAGTTGATCTGATATGCAGCGTGAATTCTTACAAAAAAACTTTCCTTTTTAGAAAACTCAGTTTTTGCAAGAGCAAATAAGCCAATTCAATCAGAAACCCGATGAGACTTTTCAGGCCAGATTGGAAAAATTTAAAGATTTGGTAAACATCTATCCACATCATGGTTTCGAATCTTGGAGGTTAGTGAGCTCTATTTACACTGGTCTTACTCCAGAATGCAAGCAATTTGTTCAGAAGATGTGCAATGGGGAATTTTTTAACAAGGAACCAGATAAAGCACTATCATTTTTTGACTATCTTGCCGAGAGCGCACAACAGTGGAACACTCGGATTGATCGAGTGTCATTAACAGTACAGCCACTAAGGGCTATTTCTGGTGGAGGAAGATATGAGCTTAAGGAGGATAGTGATGTTCAAGACTGAATAGCTACATTAACTAGAAAACAGGAGGTCTTGGAAATGGAAAAAGTGAAGGTTGTGAAAGTAGTAGAGGCATACTCTATATGTGCTGATTCGAACCATAAGACTCAGGACTGCCCAATTATGTCAGTATTTCAAGAAAGTGGGTCTGAGCAGATGCAATCAGTTAATTGGGTTAATAGAGCACAGAATTAGCCTTTTTCCAACACATATAATCCAAGGTGGAAGAATCACCCAAATTTCTCATGAAGAAATGATCAGCCTGGCCGGTCTCCACCATTTTCCCAGCAGCCATTTCACCAGGGTGCTCCACAGCACTAGTATCAGCCATATTAGAGTTCTCAAAGCTATCATTTCGTAGCGCCTCCTGGATTTCAGCCTCATGTAGCTGCACAGAGTTCTCAGCCTCAATTATCTACAAAGAAGTCTCTAGACAACAATATGACACAGATGGCCAATACACTTAAGCAATTCATGCAGATTCAGGCCACCACAAACAATCAGAACATTCAGGCCATAAATGAGTTGCGAGGCACCATTAATAAGATGAGCACAACATTGAGCACTCTAGAGAAAGGGAAATCTCCAGCACAACTTTAGCCTAATCCTCAAATATATAGGCAACAACAACAACAAGTGCATAATGTCTCAGGGGACATTATTGAGTCAGCGAAGGCCGTTCTTACTTTGAGAAGTGGCAAGGAAGTGCCCCAACCTGAGATGACCATGAAAAAATAGGTAGTTGGTTTTAAACCTAAAGATGTAACAAAGACTGATGAAACTGAGAAAGAACCAGAAGAAGTGAGGCTAGAGTTAAAGAAGCCTATGAGTGGAAAGGCCGAAACTAGTAGTGGGTATCAACCTATGGTTCCCTGTCCTCAGAGATTGGCAACTGGCCAAAAGAATAAACTATCACACTGAGATTAAGGAGATTTTCCAGTAAATAAAGATTAATATTTCACTCTTGAATACCATACAACAAGTGTCTTCGTATGCAAAATTTAAGGACTTGTGCACAGTGAAGAGGAAGCTGAATGTAAAGAAGAAAGCCTTCCTAATAGAGCAAGTTAGTGCATTGATATTGAAAGAGACTCTTAAGAAGTTTGGAGATCCCGGCTCTCTCCACATTTCCATTATGATTGGTGAGTCACGCATTGGGAGGGCTCTATTTGATCTGGGGAGTAGTGTGAATTTGCTACCATACTAAGTGTATGAGCAGTTGGGATTATGTGAGCTGAAAAAGACCTTCATTATGCTACAGTTGGCTGACAGATCAATTAAACTGCCGAGGAGTATATTTGAAGATGTGCTGGTCTAGGTAAACAAGTTTTATTACCCAGTGGATTTTGTAGTTTTTGATATGCGGCAACCAGTCTCTACTATTTACCATGCGCCTGTCATACTTGGACGTCCATTTCTTGCTACTTCTAATGCACTTATGAATTGTCGAAGTGGAGTACTGAAGCTCACTTTCGGGAATATGACATTGGAGATGAATGTGTTCAACGCTTGCAAGATGCCTAGTAGATGCGACGATTCAGATGTGTATGCTATTGATATGGTGTATGATTTTGACGTTTCGGAGTTGTTATCAGTATTTGATTTTGAGAGTGCATTTAAGGATGGCTTTCCTGAGCAGTCTGAGGTTCTTGTTGAGACGATTCCTACGTCATCAGAGTTGATAGAATCAAATGGGCAGTTGATAGAGACAACTGGGTCTCTTCAGTTATCAGATGTGAGTTACATGAGTAATTGGCGTAGGTCAGTCTTTGATATTGCAACGTACAAATATGACTCATGCCAGACCGGTGTTCTCGTCGATGTCCACTTCTCATAATCTGACCATGTTTAGTGATGCATTGGAAGATGCAACTCTCTACAGAAGCACCGTTGGGGCACTTCACTACCTATCATTAACAAGAGCCGATACATCCTTTACTGTAAACAAAGTTTGCTAATTCATGCATCGACCCATGACAGATCGCTAGATAGCAGTGAAACACATACTTTGCTATCTGAAAAATTAGATCATGGTATACTTAATCTGAGAAGGCATTATTAATGACCACACTATCCAATTTCACCCAGCTTCTCGTCACCTCATCATGACCATTACACCATGACATAATTCTACCACCACGGGAATGATCAAACAAACCACAATTGTCAAGACATTCATTGAATTCAGCCATAGATATTAGCAAATGAGGACTTCCACCAATTCTTTCTAAATCCGTGCGAATAGCATTGAAATCACCCAATACCATCCACGATTGATCGGTTAATTACCTCTTCTCCAATTCCTTTTATAAATCCCTTCTTTCTATGCAAGTGCATTTAGCATACACAAAAGTGATAAGAACCTGCTAATTGATCAAATTAAACCAACCAATAATTGATTGTGAGGTGCAAAGCAGTACCTAAAAGGCATTAGCCTCTTTCCAAAAAATCCACAGATTTCCACCTTGCTCTCATTAGATTTGAAATTATTAAAATTCAAATAACTTCCAAGAGAAGCCATATGATTTGCTCCAATAAAAGGCTATGCAATAGCCAACAAATTAACACTTTTCTTGTTCAATAACACTTTTAGCATGCTTCTAGAATGACCCAAACCTCTAATATTCCAGTTGAAAATTGTGTCAGTCATAGTTCAATTTTTGAGATAGGGTGTGAACCCATTGTGATTTCCCCACTAACTTGTCCTCCATTAATATTGTTTTTCCAGCATCGTACCGAATGTCCCCATCATATTCATATACTTTTTCTTTCCCCATCAGTAAAGGAATTTCTCATTCCTCTTGATCCGAAGAATAGGCAAATGCCAACTCCCCATGATGTTTTCCTGCATGTAATTCCTTGTTAGGAGTTTTCGAAAGCACCCCTATTTTCTTCTACGTTGTTGCCTCAATTGAGATGGATTGAGCAGCTTCTGGTTCTTCATCATGCCATACTTCCTCATATTCTTCATCACTGGACACAACTCGTTTTCCACCACCACAATGATCATCTTGATTAGGATTATCAACTACACTTTCACCAACCTAATCTCCCATCTTATTTGCATTTGAACCAACCAGACCCGAATTGTCAACCACATTTTAGCTGCTTCAACAACAATTCCTTCAACTTGATCAGTATTTCCAAACATAACAACATCATTTTTCTTCTTTTCTGTAGTATTAATTACCCCTTGAATCACATGCGATTTTCTAGATGTCTCAGCATTATAAACCATTACAACCTCTGCCTCCTTCGAACTCGATGGCTCTCCCACTATTTTATTTACTTTTGATTGCCAGATTTTTTTGTCTTTCGGTTTGCCATATTCCTTATGCTTCTCACCCACTCTACAAACAACAGCGGTATGCCCTTGGCGGAAGCACTTCTTACAATAAAATTTCAATTTTTCATATTTAGCCTCCTGCCAAATACAAGTCGTTAGAGATACCACTATAGGAAAACCCTTCACCAGCTCCATGGTTAAATCCACCTCCATGTAAATTCTAGCCCCATTTCTCTCATCCTATTCAGGGTGGCATTATCAGTGCCAAGATAACGACCAAAACGAGTTGGCAAGAATTTGTAGACAATCATGTCTATATAAGTGCATTGGCAATACTGGAAAAAAAGATCCATTGAGGAGCCAAAGGAGACTCCTTCTTTAGGTCGAAATCTCTGGTCCACTTGAACACCCAAAAGGAATTCCCCTCCAAAGTTCTTCCTTCACGGGCCCAACCATGCACAAAATCACGTTCATTTTTCATGTGAATCAAAACATGATAATCATCCATGAAACTAATCATTGGAATCTCTAACAGGCCCAATTTTTTCACCACATTCAAACGTATATTATCAATTGAAGGCTGAACTTGCAAGAATTTCATCACCAAAGCAAACTTAAAATCTTTCGCAGCCTTCACCATCTCTGGTTTTGAAAATATAAAGCCCAACTCACCCTCAATATCAACTGGAAAATGCATAGGTAACCTGAAGGATGAAGTCTCTGGATGTTTAGAAACTGCCTGAGCATAAGAATTAATCATTGGAGCACCAGGAACGACGTTCCCCGCTAACGTCAAGGCCATCAGAGGGGCAACGTACTCTGTCAAAAGGCAACCCTAGCAGCCACGAGTCAAAGATCAACCAGAATAGAAATCTCGTAATCACTAGACTTTTCAAATCAAAACAAAAGAAACGAAACAAGAAAAAAGCCAAAAATCGCCCCAGACCCTCTAGCAAACCCTCTAGCGAATTGACTTTGGAACTTGATAACTTCACCTTATCTTGATTATGCACAATAGAATAGTGTACATAATTGCTGCTATATGATTGAGCTGAAATATTATATATTTTATACATTTAGAACCAATATATTTTATTTATTTTATTACATTAATATTGGTTTTATATAAAAAAAATGTTAAGATGAATAAATCCGAATTGTGATTTAAATTGGTTAATAGCATGCTTTATGCTTAATTTTAGAACTTGTGATTTAATTGAGCAATTTTTCTTTATATGCACAACATATATATTTTTTTCATATATTCTATTATTTTTATTTTATTTTATTTATCTTTATATGCAGGCATGGGCCACAAGAAATTGAGTTTTGAGCTTTTAAAAGTCACACACATTGAGGGGCACGACTTTTTCTTTTCGGCTTTGGACGCACAGGGACTTGAATTGGCTTTACTTGTTTTTTGGGCTTTTGCATGCCGCATGGATATATATAATATAGGTATTGGGACTTCAAAGTGGGCATGACAACACGTTTTGAGGCATTAATTCATTTCAGCACCGCACAGACCTGGAGATACATTTTATCATTTTTGGGGCGTTTCAAGCCGCACATATTTTTTCTCTGGGTTGAATTCAGCACCACACACCTTCTTTTTGTATAGCCCAGTTCATTCACGCCGCAACATATAAATTCTTTTGGAAGCAGCTTTCAGCACAGCACATAATTTTCTCTGGGTTTGAATTCACGCCGTAGCTTGAAAAGCTCATTTGGGGTCCAATTGCCGCTCCAGCTTTCTCCTCTACTACTCTCCATCTCCATCTATTTGGCTTGCTCTTTTCGTTCACTACTTTTCACTTAATTTCAATTTGAAGTTTATGGTGTATTGTTGATATTTTTTGCTTAAAAGTTTGGGCATTTTATTTGTTGTTTATTTTATTTTATGTTAGTTATTTTTCTTGTTTATTTAAAATTCCATTAAATATGCATTACAATTATATTTTAGATTCCATTAAACGTTAATTAGGACTTAAATCAATTCAGTTTTATTATTTAATTTTTAGATTAATTAAAATTATTTATTGTAGTTGAATCCTTAATTGTTAATTTCAATTTGTTAGTCTTTTACATGCCATTTCGACGCTCAAAAATCTAAAAATATGAATCTAGTCTATGACTAGTGCTTTTTTTTTTTTTAATTTCCGTTGCACTCTTCCATTCATGATACATACCATCACTTTTATTTGTGAAACTTTTCACCATTTTATACGAGTTTGGATTTAAACAACTTTTCCCGAGGAAGCGATCTAGGAATTTTATTCCTAATTATTACACGACATCCTCCTGCACTTAAGATAGCATTTGTGCTACTCATTGTTTAGTCAGTCAAGTTTTTTGCGCCGTTTCCGGGGATAATAGTCTAACTTAAATTTAAACTCGTTATTTTTTTTTTCACTATCTTATCTCTGATTACACATTTCATTTGCCATCTACTACTCAGTCGCTTGAACCATATTTATGTTGTTTAGACTAATATTTCATGTCATGGGTGAGAGACAGTTCAAATAGGTTGTTTAGAGTTACATCGAGCATTGACAGTAGTGTACACAGCTCAGAGATAGATAGCTTTTATGTCTCTTCTATGAGCGAGGATATTGAAATTGAACAAACCATGGCTGCACATGCAACACACACTTTTAAGGATTATTTGCAAGCCACTCGCACTACTATGCCTTCATGCATTGTTTTACCAGATGATGCACCTGATTTTTCTATTAAGCATGGTATGATGTCAGTGATACCTCAATTTCATGGGATGGATTCTGAGAGTCTTTACCAGTACCTGACAGATTTTGAATTGGCTTGCACTACTTTTAATACTAGGGTCATTACTGATGAATTTATTAGACTTCATTTATTTCCTTTCTCTTTAAAGGATAAAGCGAAGATTTGGTCTAATTCTTTGAGGCCTAATTCTATCTCTAGTTGATCTGATATGCAGCGTGAATTCTTACAAAAAAACTTTCCTTTTTAGAAAACTCAGTTTTTGCAAGAGCAAATAAGCCAATTCAATCAGAAACCCGATGAGACTTTTCAGGCCAGATTGGAAAAATTTAAAGATTTGGTAAACATCTATCCACATCATGGTTTCGAATCTTGGAGGTTAGTGAGCTCTATTTACACTGGTCTTACTCCAGAATGCAAGCAATTTGTTCAGAAGATGTGCAATGGGGAATTTTTTAACAAGGAACCAGATAAAGCACTATCATTTTTTGACTATCTTGCCGAGAGCGCACAACAGTGGAACACTCGGATTGATCGAGTGTCATTAACAGTACAGCCACTAAGGGCTATTTCTGGTGGAGGAAGATATGAGCTTAAGGAGGATAGTGATGTTCAAGACTGAATAGCTACATTAACTAGAAGACAGGAGGTCTTGGAAATGGAAAAAGTGAAGGTTGTGAAAGTAGTAGAGGCATACTCTATATGTGCTGATTCGAACCATAAGACTCAGGACTGCCCAATTATGTCAGTATTTCAAGAAAGTGGGTCTGAGCAGATGCAATCAGTTAATTGGGTTAATAGAGCACAGAATTAGCCTTTTTCCAACACATATAATCCAAGGTGGAAGAATCACCCAAATTTCTCATGAAGAAATGATCAGCCTGGCCGGTCTCCACCATTTTCCCAGCAGCCATTTCACCAGGGTGCTCCACAGCACTAGTATCAGCCATATTAGAGTTCTCAAAGCTATCATTTCGTAGCGCCTCCTGGATTTCAGCCTCATGTAGCTGCACAGAGTTCTCAGCCTCAATTATCTACCAAGAAGTCTCTAGACAACAATATGACACAGATGGCCAATACACTTAAACAATTCATGCAGATTCAGGCCACCACAAACAATCAGAACATTCAGGCCATAAATGAGTTGCGAGGCACCATTAATAAGATGAGCACAACATTGAGCACTCTAGAGAAAGGGAAATCTCCAGCACAACTTTAGCCTAATCCTCAAATATATAGGCAACAACAACAACAAGTGCATAATGTCTCAGGGGACATTATTGAGTCAGCGAAGGCCGTTCTTACTTTGAGAAGTGGCAAGGAAGTGCCCCAACCTGAGATGACCATGAAAAAATAGGTAGTTGGTTTTAAACCTAAAGATGTAACAAAGACTGATGAAACTGAGAAAGAACCAGAAGAAGTGAGGCTAGAGTTAAAGAAGCCTATGAGTGGAAAGGCCGAAACTAGTAGTGGGTATCAACCTATGGTTCCCTGTCCTCAGAGATTGGCAACTGGCCAAAAGAATAAACATCACACTGAGATTAAGGAGATTTTCCAGTAAATAAAGATTAATATTTCACTCTTGAATACCATACAACAAGTGTCTTCGTATGCAAAAAATTTTAAGGACTTGTGCACAGTGAAGAGGAAGCTGAATGTAAAGAAGAAAGCCTTCCTAATAGAGCAAGTTAGTGCATTGATATTGAAAGAGACTCTTAAGAAGTTTGGAGATCCCGGCTCTCTCCACATTTCCATTATGATTGGTGAGTCACGCATTGGGAGGGCTCTATTTGATCTGGGGAGTAGTGTGAATTTGCTACCATACTAAGTGTATGAGCAGTTGGGATTATGTGAGCTGAAAAAGACCTTCATTATGCTACAGTTGGCTGACAGATCAATTAAACTGCCGAGGAGTATATTTGAAGATGTGCTGGTCTAGGTAAACAAGTTTTATTACCCAGTGGATTTTGTAGTTTTTGATATGCGGCAACCAGTCTCTACTATTTACCATGCGCCTGTCATACTTGGACGTCCATTTCTTGCTACTTCTAATGCACTTATGAATTGTCGAAGTGGAGTACTGAAGCTCACTTTCGGGAATATGACATTGGAGATGAATGTGTTCAACGCTTGCAAGATGCCTAGTAGATGCGACGATTCAGATGTGTATGCTATTGATATGGTGTATGATTTTGACGTTTCGGAGTTGTTATCAGTATTTGATTTTGAGAGTGCATTTAAGGATGGCTTTCCTGAGCAGTCTGAGGTTCTTGTTGAGACGATTCCTACGTCATCAGAGTTGATAGAATCAAATGGGCAGTTGATAGAGACAACTGGGTCTCTTCAGTTATCAGATGTGAGTTACATGAGTAATTGGCGTAGGTCAGTCTTTGAAACTCTTGATTTACCAGGAGCCATGCAGTCATCAGAAGAAGAAATCTCAATACTAGAGTTGAAGCCACTACCCGAGAACATGAAGTATATTGTTTTGGGCCCAATTGAGGATACAGTTCCAGTGGTCATTTCTTCTCAGCTTACTTCGAAGTAGGAAGCAGAATTATTAACAATGCTTAGACATCATCGAGGAGCGATAGGCTGGACTAATGCAAACATCAAGGGTATTGACCCTTCAATTTGTACCCACAACATTTTTCTTTAAGGAGATGCGAGACCAATTTGTGATGCACAGCGGAGGTTAAATCCTACCATGAAGGAGGTGGTGAAGAATGAAGTGCTGAAATTGTTAGCTGTGGGCATCATCTATTCTATCTCCGACAGCAAGTGGGTAAGTCCGACACAGGTAGTCCAAAAAAAATCTGGTTTAACTGTTATTAAAAATGCTAATAGTGAATTGATTCCGACTAGGAAGGTAACGGGCTGGAGAATGTGTCTTGACTACCGAAAGTTGAATTCAGACAATCAAAAGATCACTTCCTATTACCTTTCCTAGATCAGATTTTAGAAAAAGTAGCCGGTAATGCTTTCTATTATTTCTTGGATGGCTTTTCTGGTTATTATCAAATTGCCATAGCATCAGAGAATTAAGAGAAGACCACTGATGAGTGTGCGAAAGTGCACTCTAAATACCCTATTATTAGATTAAAATACTAAAATGTGAATAGAAATCATAGGAATTAATGTGTATTCTTGAATTGAGTTTCTATTTACATTTGGATACTCCTAAGCATTTTTTTATGTTTAATTTCAGAGTTTATAAAAGATCAAGTCAAGTCCAGTCATATTCAAATGAGGACTTTCATGGGGTTTGAGAGCAATTTGGAAGAAAAGAAAAAGAAATCACAAAAGGAAACCACAAGAAGTCTAGATCCGAAATTCGCTAGGAGACAGTCTGGATATATTTTAGTATTTTGACCGTAACTTTTCACTCACATATCGGATTGATGTGATTCTTGGTGAGTTAGAAATCTATCTTAAAGGGCTATAAATTTTCCTCTAATAAGGATTTCTAAATTCGAACTTCTGGAGCATGTACGTGGCTGCCAAGATAAGTCCTAAAATTTAGGTGATTTTTTTATGCGGAAATTAAGATAACATTAGGGTTTCTTTCCTACCCTATATAAGGATATCATTAGCACGAAATAAAGGGGGGGGAGGAGACACAAGAGGTAGATCTGAAGAGATGAGAAAATCACTTCCATGGCCACCGTTCGCTTCAGTTTTCTCTGGAGATTTTTGTTGTCCAGTATATTTATGGGTAACTAAATTCTCAAGTAGGGTTAGGGATGAACTTGCACATTAGATGGTATTTTTAATTTATTTTTAATTTATGTATTTGATCTTCAATTACTAAAAGTCTTTTGTTTTATCATTCTCAATTCATCGTTGATGTTTTATTCTCAAGACCAGCCACCTGCACAACCCCCTAGATCATATCCTGCACCTTCATTCTCTAGGAGCCCCTTAGAAGATACTTTACATGCTTTTATTGAGGCGCAGAGTAAAACTAATCAAAAGTTTGAATCTTTAATTATGCAGGTTGTTGAAGAAAACAAAGAGATAAAGAGTCATATATCCAAGATAATGAGCTCCTTGAGTGTGAATGATCGTGGCAAGTTTCCTTCTCAAACTCAATCCGCACCCCAAGGTCAGCATATGGCACAAAAAAATTTGAAAGAGGTCAATGCCATTGTGACAAGAAGTGGTAAGTCCTTACACATCCCAACAACTGAAAAGCCAGCGGATGTTGAAGAGGAACAAAGCAATGATAGTACCGAGTTCCCCAAGGAAGCCGAGGTAATCAAGAGTCCAGTTAAAGTACCATTTCCTCAAGCTTTAAAATCTGGTATGCGAACTTTGGATTCTAGTAATGAAATCTTGGAGAACCTCAGGCAGGTAAAGATTAACCTTCCTCTTTTGCATGTTATTAAACAAGTTCCCACTTACGCAAAAGTTCTTAAAGATTTGTGTACAGTTAAGAGGAAGCACCATGTTAAGAAGACAGCATTTCTGACAGAGCAAGTTAGTGCTCTAATTGAGCAGCGAATTCCTCCTAAGTACAAGGATCCTGGTTGTCCAACGATTGCATGTACTATTGGGAATCATGAGTTTGGACAAGCCTTGCTAGATCTAGGAGCTAGTGTTAATTTGATGCCTTATTCCATTTATTTGCAGCTTGGTTTGGGTGAAATTAAGCCTACTTCTGTTGTGCTTCAGTTGGCTGATCGTTCAGTTAAGAAACCGAGAGGGATAGTTGAGGATGTTTTGATCCAAATTGACAAATTTTATTATCCTGTTGATTTCTTAATTTTGGACACTCAATCAGTTGTTGAGTCTAACTCTAAGATTCCTCTCATATTAGGTAGACCTTTCCTTGCTACAGCTAATGCACTTATAAATTGCAGGAATGGGTTGATGAAGCTATCTTTTGGAAATATGACCATGGAGGTCAACATTTTCCATATTGAGAAACAACAACCAGATGATGAGTGCCACCAAACATACATGATTGACGCACTCGTAGACAAAGGAGTTCATACAACTCATGATTTTGATCCCCTTGAATATTCCCTTGTTAATTCTGAGTTTGATAATATTAGTGATTCATCTGATGTTACTGATACTTGTGCTATTTTTGATGAAACTCAGGATTATGGCACACGGGCTTGGCAACTGAAATTTGAGGAGTTGCCTAACAAAGGTGAAAGACAGATTCCTGTAAGTATGAAAGCATCAAGAGTCAAATTGAAACCTTTGCATAAATATAAAAATTATAAGGTTAAAATGAAAGCATTTCATGGTAAAAATATTCTTAGGAAGAGGTATGAGCCTAATGACCGAGTATACTTATATGATTCTAGACTCCATAAGCACCCAGGAAAACTTCGGTCTAGGTGGACTGGCCCTTTTGTAGTAAAGAATGTTTTTGTGAATGGGGTAGTAGAAATAGAAGATCCTAAGGATGGTCGGATCTTTAAAGTAAATGGTCAACGCCTTAAAGTATTAATTGATAGGCAAGTTCCGGAAGTGGAAGACATTCCACTTGTGGATCCAGTCTATCAACCTTGACCACACCATCCAGGTATGTTTTTCTTTATTTATTTGTTTTGTTTTGTTTTATTTTTTATTTTCTCTTATTTTCTTTCTTTTCCTTTTTGTTTACTGTTGTTTTCTTTGTTTTTCTTTATAGGTTGGTTTTATTCTGTCAGTTCAGGTTATCATCATTGGTGCATAGCGAGCTACCCACGTCACTCATCAGGTGTATTCTACCATTTTCAGTTACTCCCCATTCAATTTTGATTCTTAAACATTGAGGACAATGTTTCATTTAAATTGGGGGGTGGTGGTGCAAATTCAGTATTTAAAATGCTTGTTGGATTTCTGTGGCATATTTTCATGTGTCAATTTTTTTTAATTTGCATCACACGTGCATCATTTTCACATGTGTACTCATTCTCATTCATAACCATCTTCGTGAATTCACCAAACCCACCATAATCATTTTTGCTTAAGCATTCACAGAACCCTTAATGCACTTATCCAAGCTTTGTGGTAAGACGGTGGTTTGATACATGTAGCTAGAGAACTCTTTTGCTTAAGTATTCATGTGAGTTTGGAGAGAATTGAGAGCATACAAATGCAGTAAATTGTGATAAGCGTTTATTGATCTGTTGAATTGGGCACTTCTTTTGAGAACATCATTACATGGTTTGTGGTACGATGGTGGATATACTTGGGATATGACGAAGGTCAACTTAGGATTAACGTTTGAGCCTTTCAAGCTATCCCTTTCTATCATAGACCCCTAGTAGCCAACTTTGAGCCAATAAACACATGTAGCTTTTTCTTTTCATATGCCCATATCATCCATGCCTCTCCACATTGGAGTATAACCTATACACTGATTTTCTTACCCTTTTTACTTCCAAGTGTATACTAGGTGTGGAATTTATATTTTCTTTCTTTTGTTTTAAAAAAAAAAAGAAGTTTGGTAGAAATGGAAAAAATACCAAATTGGCATGTGTTTGGCCATCATATTGTTGAAAAAAAAAAAGAAGAGAGAAGAGGAAGAAGAAGGAAAAGCATTATTATTTGATGATCTGAAAAGTTGGAGAGTACATCAAGTGAGAAGTGTGGTCTATTGAGTATTTAATAAAATTCCCCTTGTATGTACTTGGAAGTTTTTGAATCCTTTTTCATCCCTTTTTTTTTTCATATAGCCCCGAACCCAAGCCACGTTACAACCCTTTGTGTTGACCGTTCTGATCCTAAGTAAGCTTTTGGAAAGAGTGGTGGAAGTCTCATTTGTAAGTGTTCTCTATCATAAGATCAATGTTTGCTGTTGCTTGTACATAATTGCCTCATTTCCCATGAGAGTGTGTGTACACCCATTGTCAACTCCATAGAGAGAGCCCTTACACGAAACACTATATACCCGTGAGTTATGGAGTTGAACCTTTTGCTTGAGACGTTCTTGATGTTGCATGTGTCAAAGTTAGTGGTAAGATGGTTATGGCTTGGAGAACACACACACACTCAGTGGATTGCTATAGGTGGATTGATCTTGTTGGGTTATTGGATTCCTTAGATTGTTTTGATATGGGAATCTGGAAAGTGTGACTTGATAGCCATTATGTGTGATTTTCTTTGGTCTCTCTCGTTGTTTTGACATGAAAATTGCCATAGGATACAGAGTAAGTTAAGGAAGACCTGTGATGAGTGTGCGAAAGTGCACTCTAAATACCCTATTATTAGATTAAAATACTAAAATGTGAATAGAAATCATAGGAATTAATGTGTATTCTTGAATTGAGTTTCTATTTACATTTGGATACTCCTAAGCATTTTTTTATGTTTAATTTCAGAGTTTATAAAAGATCAAGTCAAGCCCAGTCATATTCAAAGGAGGACTTTCATGGGGTTTGAGAGCAATTTGGAAGAAAAGAAAAAGAAATCACAAAAGGAAACCACAAGAAGTCCAGATCCGAAATTCGCTAGGAGACAGTCTGGATATACTTTAGTATTTTGACCGTAACTTTTCACTCACATATCGGATTGATGTGATTCTTGATGAGTTAGAAACTATCTTAAAGGGCTATAAATTTGCCTCTAATAAGGATTTCCAAATTCGAACTCCTGGAGCATGTACGTGGCTGCCAAGATAAGTCCTAAAATTTAGGCGATTTTTTTATGCGGAAATTAAGATGACATTAGGGTTTCTTTCCTACCCTATATAAGGATATCATTAGCACGAAATAAAGGGGGGAGGAGGCACAAGAGGCAGATCTGAAGAGAGGAGAAAATCACTTCCATGGCCACCGTTCGCTTCAGTTTTCTCTGGAGATTTTTGTTGTCCAGTATATTTATGGGTAACTAAATTCTCAAGTAGGGCTAGGGATGAACTTGCACATTAGATGGTATTTTTAATTTATTTTTAATTTATGTATTTGATCTTCAATTACTAAAACTCTTTTGTTTTATCATTCTCAATTCATCGTTGATGTTTTATTCTCCGAATAATCATAGAATTTATTCTATTTATGGATTCAGTCATGCTTTTTCTATTGAATGGATTGGTTCTTTGATTATGTTTGGATCAATTATTTATCTATATTGATTTAGTTCTTTGCTGCAATATCGCTCCTTGAGTATATTGTCGTCGTTGGATTTTCTCAATAGGGATAGTAATTTATGTATTTTAAAAGTGATGAATGATTTTTCAAAAGGTTACATTTGGTTTAATTTTGGTTTATAAATCTATACCTTCCGATTGGAATTTGGAGAATTGAATTCCTAATTGAGTTATCCAATGAATTAAGAATAATTAAAATACCGGATTTGTGCAAGGGATTCCCGACGCTCTACTGTTTGTCAAATTTGAGTATTTTTTCAGTTAAGCACTTTGATTCACTTTAATTTGCAATTAAAATTAATCTTTGTTCTCCATTACTTATTTAATATTTTCCTTTAGTTTCTTTATTCCTTCTACTATTCTTTTAATTTGTCTCCCTGTGGAATCGACACCCCAAAGCTGTGCTACAACTACCGCGTTATTCTTTGGGCGTAACAAATTTTGGCGCCGTTGCCGGGGAGACAGTAGAAGAATTGTTAGATAATTTTTCTTTTCAGCAGTTTGTAAAGGCGGTAACTTCGTTCCCTCTTTTAGCTTATTGCATCTTTATTTTATTTTCTTTTTCTTTTTATAATTTTTTTTTCTTCTAGTCATTTATTTGATAATTTTTCTTATTCTGAAAAAATGAGTGAACACGAAGATCAACCCATTAGGACCCTTCAAGATTACCTCCATCCTACACGCACAGCCACACCATCATGCATCATATTTCCAGCTAATACTCGCAAATTGGATTTTAAAACAGGGATGATACAGTTACTCCCTACTTTTCATGGCTTGGAAAATGAAAATCCATATGTGCACATTAGAGAGTTTGAGGAAGTAGTTGCGACTTTTCATAGTCAAAATGCAACTGATGACATTGTGAGACTTAAGTTCTTTCCTTTCTCTCTGAAGGATAGAGCTAAGAGTTGGCTATACTCACTGAGACCACGATCTATTGGGTCATGGAATGAGATGACTCAGGTCTTCTTTAATAAATACTTTCCCCAACATAAGACTAATGCTTTAAAAAGGCAAATCTCCACCTTTGCACAAAAGGACAGTGAGACTTTGTATCAGTCTTGGGAGAGATTTAAGGAGCTATTGAGTATGTGTCCTCACCATGGGTATGAGAATTGGCGCTTAGTGAGCTATTTTTATGAGGGACTTACACCTAGAGAGCGCCAATTTGTGGAGATGATGTGTAATGGTGAGTTCTTACAGAAAGATCCTGATGAGGCCATAGAATACCTCAATGAGCTTGCTGAAAAAGCTCACACTTGGACTGGACCTAGTGCTACTGAGAGCACAAATAGGTCACGACCTGCAGGAAACCTAAATAGTGGTGGAATTTACCATCTCAGGGAAGAGGATAACCTAAAGGCTAAGGTTGAGATGCTCACTAGGGAGTTAGAGGTTTTAAAGACTAAAGACTTAAAGCCAACACACGTGGCTAATCATTCGGAGTCTTTTGGACCATGTTTTGTGTGTGGTGGGGTAGATCATCTTGCCCAAGAGTGTCCCACATTTGCTGAGATGAGAGGGATGTATGAGGAACAATGTAATGCCTTAGGTATGTACAAGAAGCCTTTTACACCTTTCTCTGATACCTATAATCCGGGATGGCGTAATCACCCCAATTTTAGCTGGAAGTCTGAAGACCAGCCACCTGCACAACCCCCTAGATCATATCCTGCACCTTCATTCTCTAGGAGCCCCTTAGAAGATACTTTACATGCTTTTATTGAGGCGCAGAGTAAAACTAATCAAAAGTTTGAATCTTTAATTATGCAGGTTGTTGAAGAAAACAAAGAGATAAAGAGTCATATATCCAAGATAATGAGCTCCTTGAGTGTGAATGATCGTGGCAAGTTTCCTTCTCAAACTCAATCCGCACCCCAAGGTCAGCATATGGCACAAAAAAATTTGAAAGAGGTCAATGCCATTGTGACAAGAAGTGGTAAGTCCTTACAC
Organism: Carya cathayensis; assembly: GCA_011037825.1. NCBI lineage: Eukaryota > Viridiplantae > Streptophyta > Magnoliopsida > Fagales > Juglandaceae > Carya > Carya cathayensis. The sequence continues at coordinate 313,349 of QGSO01000472.1, forward strand.
ATCCCAACAACTGAAAAGCCAGCGGATGTTGAAGAGGAACAAAGCAATGATAGTACCGAGTTCCCCAAGGAAGCCGAGGTAATCAAGAGTCCAGTTAAAGTACCATTTCCTCAAGCTTTAAAATCTGGTATCATTAGATGGTATTTTTAATTTATTTTTAATTTATGTATTTGATCTTCAATTACTAAAACTCTTTTGTTTTATCATTCTCAATTCATCGTTGATGTTTTATTCTCCGAATAATCATAGAATTTATTCTATTTATGGATTCAGTCATGCTTTTTCTATTGAATGGATTGGTTCTTTGATTATGTTTGGATCAATTATTTATCTATATTGATTTAGTTCTTTGCTGCAATATCGCTCCTTGAGTATATTGTCGTCGTTGGATTTTCTCAATAGGGATAGTAATTTATGTATTTTAAAAGTGATGAATGATTTTTCAAAAGGTTACATTTGGTTTAATTTTGGTTTATAAATCTATACCTTCCGATTGGAAATTTGGAGAATTGAATTCCTAATTGAGTTATCCAATGAATTAAGAATAATTAAAATACCGGATTTGTGCAAGGGATTCCCGACGCTCTACTGTTTGTCAAATTTGAGTATTTTTTCAGTTAAGCACTTTGATTTACTTTAATTTACAATTAAAATTAATCTTTGTTCTCCATTACTTATTTAATATTTTCCTTTAGTTTCTTTATTCCTTCTACTATTCTTTTAATTTGTCTCCCTGTGGAATCGACACCCCAAAGCTATGCTACAACTACTGCTTTATTCTTTGGGCGTAACCAACCACCTTCACTTGCCGCTTTGGTACACTTGCTTTTAGAAGAATGTCATTTGGTTTATGTAATGCACTTGCTACTTTTCAACGTTGTATGATGAGTATTTTTTCTGATATGCTTGATGACATGTGTTAGGTTTTTATGGATGATTTTTCTGTGTTTGTTAAATCTTTTGATGTCTATTTAAAAAATCTTGTTGTTGTGTTGAAAAGATGTGAGGAGAAAAATTTATTGCTAAATTAGGATAAATGTCAGTTTATGGCCAATAGTGGTTTAGTACTTGGATATTTAGTTTCTGAACGCGGAATAGAGGTTGACAAGGCCAAGATAGAATTGATATCTCAACAGTGAAGGATATTTGTTCTTTTCTTGGTCACGCTGGTTTCTATCAGCATTTCTCTCAAGGCTTTAGTAGTATTGCAAAACCATTGTGTACTTTATTGTAAAATGATACAACTTTTGTTTGGGCTGATGAGTGCCAGCATGCTTTTGAGACCCTAAAGGGACACTTAATAGTTGCAGTTATTATGCAAACTCCACGATGGTGACTTGCCGTTTGAGATGATAACCGATGCTAGTGATTTCGCTCTTGGTGTCGTTCTTGGCCAAAGAGTGGACAATAAGCCTTTGGTCATTTATTATACAAGTCGTACTTTGAATAATACACAGAAAAATTACACTACCACCGAGAAAGAGTTATTAGTTATTGTGTTTGCCTTAGATAAATTTTGTTCTTACATTATTGGGTCTCATGTTATCTTTTTTACTGACCATTATGCTCTTAAGTATTTGTTAGCAAAGAAGGATGCCAAACCCAGGTTGATTCTTTGGGTTCTTTTGCTCTAATAATTTGACATCACTATTTGGGATAAGAAGGGAGTCAAGAATGTGGTAGCCGATCACCTGTCACAACTGCAGCCACCTGATGTGTCTACATCTATTCCTCCCTTGAATGAAGATTTCCCTAATGAGCATCTTTTTGCAGTGTCGCGCACTCCATAGTTTACGGACATTGTGAACTACCTTGTCACTGATCGGATGCCGGAGCATTAGACAGTTCAGAACAAGCGTAAGTTCCTTGCAGATGTACGATTTTATTATTTCGACACTCCTTATCTTTTTAAGTATTGTGCTAATCAGTTGGTGCGTCGATGTATTCCTGATGATGAGTTTACCTCTGTTTTTCACTTTTGCCATACTGGAGCTTGTGGAGGCCATTTTGCAGGTAAGAAAACTGTTGCCAAAATTTTGCAAAGTGGACTCTACTGACCCACCTTTTTTAGAGATGTGGAGTCTTTTTGCAAGGCATGTGAGCCTTGTCAGAAATTTGGAAAAATCAAAGTACGTAACATGATGCTCTTTTCTCCTATTCTTACACTTGAGATATTTGATTGTTGGAGGATTGACTTTATGGGACCATTCCCAAATTCATTTGGGAATTCTTATATTTTACTTGCAGTAGATTATATTTCAAAATAGGTAGAGGCCATACCTTGTAGAACAAATGATCATAAGGTTGTCATCCATTTCTTGAAAGAATTGTTTGCACGTTTTTACATGCCCAAGGCAATCATTAGTGATGAGGGGTCACATTTTTATAACAAACATTTTCAAAAACTTATGCAGAAATATGGAGTGACCCACAAAATCTCTACTCTATATCACCCACAGACTAATGGTCAAGCTGAATTAGCTAATAGAGAGATCAAACTTATTCTTGAAAAAACAGTCTGTCCCACTCAAAAGGACTGGTCTGAAAAACTAGTTAATGCTCTCTGGGCTTATAGGATTGCATTCAAAACTAACTTAGGGATGTCACCTTATAGATTGGTTTATGGTCGGGCTTATCATTTACCTATTGAGATTCAGCATCGTCCTTTATAGGCTATTAAGCAAATTAACTTTTCACTTGATGCTGTCAAAAATTTAAGAAAGTTGTAGATTTCAGAACTTGATGAAGGAAGGAGGGAGGCCTACAACAATTCTTACTAGGCAAAGGAGCGAATGAAAGTCGTGCATGACAAGAAGATCCATGACAAACATCTTGTCCCTGATCAGAAAGTGCTCTTCTATAATTCAAGACTACGTCTTTTTCCCAGGAAGCTGAAATCCCGATGGAGTAGGCTGTACATTTTAAAGGAAGTTCATCCTCACAGGGCGGTAGACATTGTCAATCCGAAAAATGGCAATAGCTTCACTCTCAATGGACAACGTCTAAAGCCGTTTATGACTGCCTTTGATCCAAGCGAAAAGATCTTGCTTGTGCAAGACCTCAGAGAAGTTTTTTTTTATTTTATTTATTTATTTCTTCCCTTTACGGTTTTCTTTAATTTCATTTTATCTGTTATTTATATTTGTTGTTTTGCTTTCATTTTATATCACATGATTGGTTGTCTGTGTTACTTACTTATTCTTGTGCACTTTGTTTTCTTTCATTCGATTAATTGAGAACCATGTCTCTCACTAGTTGGGGGTAGCGTGTGTGCACATATTTTTAAAAAAAAATTTGCATTAATGTGATGTGCATTAATACATATATGATTGACACACACTTTATTTCTAGTATTTTGTGAAATATGAGTACCTTGGTAGAGTGGTTGACCAGAATGATTTTGTAAAGATTTATTTTCAAGACTGAGCATAGAGCATGATTTATGATGCATCATATTTTGTAGATATATGATTTGAAACACCAGGCTGCTATACTTATTGAGATGAGACTTGGTAAGATTTATTTAGAACGAATGGAAAAATTTGAAGGACATTTTGCACATGCTTATACCTGTAGTGTTCGTTATTTACTGTCCACTGATTTAACACAGGAGAAGTAAACTGCAGAACTATCAAGCCATGCTAAAAAAAATTTATTCGAAAAGAATCGAGAAAAAAAGAAGAAGAAGAAGAAAATAAAAGCAGTTTAGTGAACTTTCCTAAGTAAAGGGCTAGAAACAGTTACTCTAACTTTAGGGGTTGAATGTTCAACCTTTAAACAGAGTTAGCATGAAAATTGCTAGTTCCTTGGGCATTGAGGTAGTTAGAAACAGCAATGATTAATCTTAATGTTGAAAAATCCTATGACAAATCCTGACTAGTAATGAGGAATACACACACACATCTGAGTTCTGAGATATTTTTTCTAATTCCATGTGAATGATTGTTGAGACAATCTTGGTGGTTATAGCTCCTGGGGTTGAGTAGTCATGGATCACCTTTTGTGAGAATTCAGAATTGTGTTTGATTGCTTTTGTTTGAATTTTGATCTTTATGCAATGTTCATCTCAACTAATTTTTACTATTTTCCTCAAGGATTAGCAAAACGCTAGTTGGAAGGTGTGATTGAGCTAAAATATTACATATTTATACATTTAGAACCAATATATTTTATTTATTTTATTACATTAATATTGCTTTTATATAAAAAAAAATGTTACACTGAATAAATCCGAGTTATGATTTAAATTGGTTAATAGCATGATTTATGCTTAATTTTAGAACTTGTGATTTAATTGAGCAATTTTTCTTTATATGCACAACATATATTTTTTTCATATATTCTATCCTTTTTATTTATCTTTAAATGCAAGCATGGGCCACAAGAAATTGAGTTTTGAGCTTTTAAAAGTCACACACACTGAGGGGCACGACTTTTTCTTTTCGACTTTGGACGCAAGGGGACTTGAATTGGCCTTACTTGTTTTTTGGGCTTTTGCATGCCGCATGGATATATATAAAATTGGTATGGGGACTTCAAAGTGGGCACGGCAACACATTTTGAGGCATTAATCCATTTCAGCACCACACGGACCTAGAGATACATTTTATCATTTTTGGGGCATTTCAAGCCACACATATTTTTTCTCTGGGTTTAATTCAGCACCGCACACCTTCTTTTCGTATAGCCCAGTTCATTCAGGCAACAACATACAAATTCTTTTGGGAGTAGTTTTCAGCGCAGCACATATTTTTCTCTGGGATTGAATTCACGCCGCAGGTTGAAGAGCTCCGTTGGGGTCCAACTGCCACTCCAGCTTTCTCCTCTGCAGCTCTCCATCTCCATCTATTTGACTTGCTCTTTTCGTTCACTACTTTTTATTTAATTTCAATTTGAAATTTACGGTGTATTGTTGATATTTTTGGCTTAAAAGTTTGGCCATTTTATTTGCTTTTTATTTTATTATATGTTAGTTATTTTTCTTGTTTTTTTAAACTTCCATTAAATATGCATTACAACTGCATTTTAGATTGATTAAAGGTTAATTAGGACTTAAATAAATTCAGTTTTATTATTTAATTTTCAGATTAATTAAAATTATTTATCGTAGTTGAGTCCTTAATTGTTAATTTCAATTTGTTAGTCTTTTACATGCCATTTCGACACTCAAAAATTCAAAAATATGAATCTAGTCTATGACTAGTGTTTTTTTTTCCGTTGCACTCTTCCATTCATTGTACATACCACCGCTTTTGTTTGTAAAACTTTTCACCATTTTATACGAGTTTGGATTTAAACAACTTTTCCTGAAAAGACAATTCAGGAATTTTATTTCTAATTATTACACAACATCCTCCTGCACTTGGGATAGCATTTATGCTACTCATTTTTTAGTGAGTCACTATGTTGCCCTATGTGACTCTATCGCCTTCCTTCGTGTTGGCCTCTCCTTGCCTTTTGTCCTTCTTTCCGATCCCTTTTTTTACCCACATTCTGTATACTCTTCTTTTCGTTCTAATCAAGCAGTTAAGGCAATTAGGTATCTTCGGCATTGATGAAATCATTTGTCCTATCCATAAATTCTCGTAAAGTGGATGGGGTTTTCCTCACCAACTCGGCCATAAAAGGACTCCTCGGCCATATACCCCTGAGCAAAGCTGCCAACATGATCTTTTCATCTTTGTCATCAGCTGTCATTCTCTCCTTATTGAACCCCACTAGATACACTTTCAAGCTCTCCTCTTCCCTTTGCTTTATAGTCAATAAGTATGCTGCCAACCTTCTTCGCCTTCAATTGGCCATAAACTGGATTAAGAATTTCCTACTTAGTTCTTCGAAGCTGTTTATGGATCCCGGCTGCAATGCTCCAAACCACCCTCAGGCCAATCCCTTAAAAGTCAAAGGGAAAGCCCTACATTCAATCTCTTCGAGGAACCCATGGAGTGTCATGTGAGCTTTGAAGGTTTCCAAATGCTCCACTAGGTTTTTAGATCCGTCGTACATATCTATCAATGAGACTTTGAACTTCAATGGCAACTGTACACCATGATTTTTGTGCTAAATGGCATATTGGTGCTGGTCAGCAACTAATCAACTAAGGAAGACATCCATATTTTCTAGGTCATCTCCTCGTACTTATCCATTAGGCTACATAGGTCGTGAGGCATTTTTTTTTTTTTCGTTTCCTCATTTTCTTGAGAGGGCTTGCCTGCCCCAATGCTATGTACTTCCATCTCAACCCTATCAGTCTGGCTAAGCATCGTGTCCTCACCTGATGGCCCATTCTTTGCTCTAAGGGCCTCGTTTTCTTTCCGCAATGACTCCACCTCGGTAGTAATTAAGTTTCTTCACTACTTCTTCCATCTTTGCGAGCCTTCCCTCCATATTTCGCGACATCGCTTCCTAGTCCCTGGTTGCTTGAGATCAAGTAGTGGTGGGCATGTGAAAAGCAAGTTAATTGCAGGACAAAGAGATCCCATAGGCAGCGCCAACTATTAAGGATTCACAACTTCTCACATACGGTCACCTACAACCAAAGAGGAAAGAGGCTTGGAGGTTTGAGGGAACGACTCTAATACCTAAGTCAGCAATAATAACAAAGAACCTCTCTCTAGCCAAAGAATCAGATGGGTTCATAATCATACCTAGATGATGTAAATAAAGTTCATGACGCCTCCTGTAATATACAATAACTATCTCACCCGTTATTTGAAATTCAAGCCTTCAAGATATTGGGGCTTAGCTTATCTTTGATGAGCCAGTAGCTCTTTTATCCTGAAGTTCTAGGACAATTACTCCTCTAGTGCTAGCTAGAATATGCTTGGATTGGGTTTGGCCTTGGATCAACTAGATTGTCGGGCTGTGCTATAACCTAAGCCCATAATACAACCCAGCAAGCCCTGGGAAAAGGATTAGACCCCTTCCAACCCCAAACAGCCTGCTTATTGAAATGATTAGGAAAAAGAAAATCTAAAAAGGTTGCATCCTTTAAAAAGAGGTATAAACCAAGGGATTGGTTTAAAGTGCTTATGCTTAATTAGTAAAGAAGAAGGTGAGCAAGTTGTGCTGCGATTGCATGGACAGGTTGATGATCAACAGTTTGGCAGGCTAGTAATTCAGAAGTGGGATGGGATTGGAAAATGACTAAATTCATTTCTTTCCAAGTCTTAGATTCACGGCAAACTGACATGAAAGCAGAACTTTAAAAATAAGAAAGTATCAATACCCACACCTCCATCTTTTTCTATAAATACGTCGGGTCTGTCCATCAAGAAAAGCGGCAATCTATTCTACCATTACAAGATCCCTAAACAGTTACAATTCCCAAGCTTAAACCCAATATATAGTTTCGAAACTGATCATCAAACAATGCTTTGAGAATACCACACAAGCATATACATATATTATATATAAATATATATATATATATTTCTTAATTTTATGATGTATATATTTTATGAAGAAATTCTATTCTGGGAAGTACTAGCACCGCTGCCTGCTTGCCTCTGCATGCCTAGATTCCCTAATCAATAATTGTGAGTAGCAAAGTCTAGTCTTACCCAAGCAGTCCTTCAAAAAAAAAAAGTCTTACCCAAGCAGCATGCAGCTAGCTAGGGCTTGGCATTTTTACATATATATGGGTGTTGTCTCTATCTTGTTTATTGCTTTTTTGTCGAACATTAGAAGGCCGATTCGAAGGTTTCCCAGTCTCCAGTATATATACCATTAGCATCGTTTCACAGATGCACAATAATATTGGCCGAATCCAAGGGTTGCCGGGAGGGCACCAACACCAACACCACACCACCCCCCCCCCCCCGGGCGCCGCATGGGGGAAGGATTGTTAAATTTATTTCATTTTTTAAGATAGCTGAAAAAATATAAGCATAATTAACCATGTTTTATAAGAAAAATGTCTCTTTTAATTTTTAAGATTGACTTATGTTTTATATAAGCATAACCATTTTGACATGTACTTAGTTTGGGTTATATGATGATTTTTCAAGACAAATAATATAAAACGTACAAAATATGCATGCATCGATACAAGAAAAGTACTATTTATTTGCTGCTAATTATTTTTTATCAAAATGACTATTTCTTATTAAAATGAGCCTACTCTCATCGTAAATAGTTTTTTTTTTATCGCAAATAACTTATCACATATTCTCATTTTTCTTGTAGTGCATGTTTTTTTATTCTCAAATAATATAAAACAAAATATATATGCATTTTTTTTCAATAATTTGAATAATCCATCTTCAAAAACTCTCTTTAGATTTTTGGCTTCATCTCTGTGCATGCATTGTAAATTAACATCTTAATTCCAATATTCCATATATATGCAGCCGGGGTTGAAAAATCCCAATATTAATATCTAGTAGTATTAATTGATCATGCATTATGATATTGTGTACGTGATTAACAATGCACTATAAAAAAAAAACAGATTTTTATGACTAAAAGATTATTTATAATTAGTTATAAATAATTTTTTTATTGCAATAAATTAATCATAAAAATTTATTTTTGTCGACTTTATAAAGACATTCTATTAATCCCACTATTCTCTGTTTCTTAAAGAGAGGACCGGACCCAACTTAAAATCTTACCAGAATTATTATTGTACTTTTTCTATACAAATGTGAATCGGATTTTGTGTAAACTTTAATAACCACCTGGCTGTCGGTAACATTGTTGGATGCTGATGATGGGATATATATATATATATATATATATATATATATATATATATATATGTATTATGTATATGCGCACGCAAACGTTTGATGTCGACGTGAGTGATGAAACGTACAATTAATCCTCCAAGGGAAAGTGGGGGTCGGCAATTTCACTTTGTATCCGAACCAATCCTGTTCTAGTTTGGAAGTTCTTGGATCTACATTACTAGTGTCATGCATTTAAATCACAGATACATAGTTTTACTTTTATTGTCATGTGTATATAGTCTAGTGACGTTGTTACTTTGGAACTAGATAATAATTAATGTATCGCTTACTGTGAGACCAAATTATTCGTAAAAATATCATATAAAAACGTAAATATATTTTTATGCATATCAGACGTCATGATCTACATCATTAATAGTGCGTGTGTTTCATGTGTCAATAAACAAATTTGTAAAAATGTAATTTCTTCTATAAAATTAGATCATTAGATGATAAAAGGAGTACTGATGAAATCGGATCAGAGTATAATTTTAAAATAAATAAAATAGGTCTGTCTAATATTAAATATAATTTTGATCACGTACGTAAAATGTTGCGCGCGTAAAAATATTAAGAGAAATATTATAGTCACAAAACGATCTTATAAAAATAAACTCATAAATTGACGTGGTTTCATATGAAATATAAGTTAAATCTATTTTATAATAAAAATAATTTTATAATCTAACGTACAAAGCAATTCTCTAATAATATTAACCTCGTGATCAACAACATATATATAAAATGAGGAAATTTGCTTGGAAAATTGAATGAATGATATGCATCTATATATATATATGTACTGCTGCTTGCATGTGGATGGTCGATATATATAACATACGCAGCGCATTGTGTGCATGCGAAGCACCCTTGTAAATGCAAATTATGGAAGCTCTCTTTAGGCAGGCGAGGAGGAGAGGTAGCCGAGAGCTATTAACAACAGGATTGAACAAAATAGTAGTGCTGAAATGTTGAGAATTTGGACCTTCCAAATTCACCCCCACATGATCTATCCTTTGCAGGAATAACATGAAAAATAGAGAAATAATAACAACACAAGAAATTTACGTGGAAACTCCAAAACAGGAGAAAAACCACCAGACCCAGAGAAGAAAATTCACTATGTGAAAAATTGTTACAATCACACAATTTTTCTCCTCACCCCAAACACACCCACAAAGCTACCCCACTAGTAAAACTTTAACTTTACACCTCTTTCCCTTTTACACTTAAAAGGTCAATAGAGGAATTTAACTAAAGTCAAAAGTTACTAGTTAAGCTTTCAACTGGTGCACTTAAACTAAGAGGCTAAGCCTCCTATTTATAATACATGCATGAGCCCTCATTCTCTAAACCCACCGATGTGAGACTAAAAAAGAAAGCAAAAACAACAATCTCCACCTTGCGACTTTGACTAGTCCCACAGCCAAGCTCCACCTCAATGAAGATCTTCATAGCTTCCGCTATCATGCTTCACCATAAAAGCATACACACTCAGAATAAACCAATTCCAAGCATTTCATTTCAGCCCATGTCGAAAAATGACTATGCTGAAAATTATGGTGTAACTTCCACGTTTGGCTTTCCTGGAAGTTCATCAGCCATCGACATGAATTTCCACCACACACCCTGCATCAATGCCAAACCAATGCCTGTGTGCAAACTTGTGGACCCGCTAACATTAACACATCCTCTATCATGGCAACTTTGGGAATTAGCGGCATGCCATGAGGATGTACACGTCTCCTTTTAAAGATCAAAATCTTCTATGGAGAGAGACGCAATATTAGCATCATTTCCAGTATCTCCATTTACTGACTTGGAGCCACTTGCCGAACCAGCTCCTGCTCTCGGACAATTTTTCTTGACGTGCCCAGATTGTCCACACTCCCAGCAGACTACTTTCTTCTTCATGGAGTTCTTCATCTTCCCATTTCCAGCTGCTACCATCACTAAGTTCTCAAGTGGAACATTATTTCCACTACTTAGTCTTCTCTCTTCAGAAAAGATTTTACTGGTAACCTCTGAAAAAATTATTTTCTCCTTCCCATGTATCAAAATAGGCTTCATGTGCTCATAGGAAGGTGGAAGAGACCAGATGAGTCTCAAGGCCTGATCCTCATCATCAATTTTAACTCCAATAGCTTCTAGCTCAGCGACAATGCCATTGAGAACGCTTAAATGATCTGAAATAGTTGTACCTTCACTCATCCGCAGTGTATGAAACTGCTCCTTCAGGTACACACGATTTGAGACGCCCTTCGTCTGATACAACTCTTCAAGTTTTTCCCAGAGTTCCTTTGCCGTAGATATTCCATGCACATTTGCAAGAACATTTTTGGCCAAGCACAGACGTATCGCACTTGCTGTTCTCAAATCCAGATCCTCCCAATCTTCATCGCTCATTTTAGATCTGCTCTTTTCACCAGTCGCACTAGTACCAGTGCTGACTTCAGGTGTTGGTCTGCCCTTCAATGCCTTGTGTAATCCTGATTGAATCAAGATATCCTTGACTTGTACTTGCCACAAGCCAAAATTGATTCTCCCATCAAATTTCTCCACATCAAATTTTACAAGATTTGAAGACCTACTTCCTGACATTGTTTTGATGAATTTACTGTAGAAATGAATAGTACCTCACTAAGTCAGTTCTCAGGAAAGATTGGAGGGTCACAATGGACACACTTAAAATTTCCAATCTCCTAGACAGAACCTCCTTAAACTGTACGTATCCACACTACCACACCAAAACTCCACCCCACAAAAAGAAACCTAGTGGCTCTGATACCAATTGTTGGGAATTTGGACCTCCCAAATTCACCCCCACAGGATCTACCCTTTGCAGGAATAACATGAAAAATAGAGAAATAATAACAACACAAAAAATTTACGTGGAAACTCTAAAACAGGAGAAAAACCACCAGATCCAGAGAAGAAAATTCACTATGTGAAAAATTGTTACAATCACACAATTTTTCTCCTCACCCCAAACACACCCACAAAGCTACCCCACTAGTAAAACTTTAACTTTACACCTCTTTCCCTTTTACACTTAAAAGGTCAATAGAGGAATTTAACTAAAGTCAAAAGTTACTAGTTAAGCTTTCAACTGGTGCACTTAAACTAAGAGGCTAAGCCTCCTATTTATAATACATGCATGAGCCCTCATTCTCTAAACCCACCGATGTGGGACTAAAAAAGAAAGCAAAACAACATGAAAATGTAGATCATGACCATCCTTTTCCTTCTTTGTAGGACAGATATGCCACTATCGAGAAATAATGAAGGCCGGAGATCATGTATTCAAATTCAAATAGATATATAATCATGTTTCGCAAAAAAAAAAAAAAGAAAAAAAAAAAAAGGCAGGATATCTCCAGTACCACTACTTTCTTTTCAAAAAAGAAAACCAAAACGAAAGTGTGGAGGAAATTAAATGTCCTAGAAGTTTGCCTTCCTGTAAAGCATTTGTGTGGATGTCAAAAGATGTCTATATATCGAATAAGTGACATCCCTTATAAGAAGCGACATGTCTGACTCAACATCATTATATATATATATTTTTGAATAATCGAAACGATGGAAGAGGATAATCTAGAAGAGGAATAATACCTTCGTTACATAAATATTAATGATGATAATAATAAGATAAAATAGTGAGAAAACTTTAAAGGAGGGAATAAGCTAGAGAAAGGGTACTTACGAGTTTTGTATCCAGCTTATTACCGAAGATGGAAATTGATATATATATATATATATATATAATATATATTGGATAAATCGGTGTTTTCAATAGGATATATATATGGTCTACATGAAAGAGATCTTACAAAAGTTTATTTATAGTAAACAGATAATTTATTTTAATGTGATATGTCAGATCCACTTTTACAATAAAAAATATATATATATAATCAACAAATCATAATATATATCAAATTACGTCATGAATTAATTTCTAAACTTCTCATTAATTATCAACTTTGTTTTTAGACAAAATATTTCTCATATAAATATAAATATATATATATATATAAATTCGTGCAACACATTCTAGAATTACAAGAAGAATTAAAGATACGAGTATATATCAGGATTGTATAATAATGTTACTTATTTTTCATCCATCTTTAATACAAATTAAACGAGATTACAAAGGATCAAATTTTAGTAAATTGAATTGCAATGTATCTGATTTGATACTTTATGGAAGGTTTGGAAAGTGAGTGGAGTTTATATGAGATAAGAAGTTGAATAAAATACTATTATAATTTAATTTTTTAATATTATTTTTATTTTACGATTGAAAAAAGTTAAATTATTTATTATATTTTATTTGAAAGTTTAAAAAAATTAGAATAATTAGTTGAGATGAGATAAGAGATTTTTTAATTTCAAAATATTCTTAAATCTCCCATTATTTAAGGGTGCCAAATGTGGATTTTAAAATTTTTTAAAATGAGAAAACTTAAATAATACCGTTTCTTATATTTCAGAGATCAAAAGATCATAATTTATAAGTTAATAAAATATATATCTCTGTAGAAAAACTTGGTGAGAGAAGCTCTCTCTCGTCATCTTTTACTCTTCCATGATCTTATGATCCCTTGATTCTCGATTTCAGATTGCATCCCTCCTCAACAGTCACCAACTGGCTTTCGCTGTAAATCTAATTTCTTGATCGAAGTCAAAGAAGTGGATCGAGTTTGCAGTCCATTATATTTGTCACCATCTGAGCACCGTAGCCACCGACTGTCATACTCTTAATTTCTATGCCTCGCTCTTTGCAATTAGTAATCCCCATTCCCCACCCCACCTGCGAAAGGTCTGTCGACGTAGCCTCTAATCATCCCTTTTGTTGACAGTCACTCCATGCCACTGCGCGCTCCCCGATTAACCAAGGATGTGGACAATAAACATCCTCATCAATTGCCTCAGTATAACCAGATCTAGTGCCTCTTTACTAGAGTCTAGACATAGTTTCAAGCAATAACGTCCAGTTCATCTAGTGCCTGATCTTTACTTGACACGATTTCAAGGAGTCTCCTTTTGGCTACAGGCAGGGTACTGCCCCTTGGTACGTAGTACCTCTCATGCACTTAGGATGGCACCACCTCCACAGCTGCCTTTTCTTGATTTGTAAGGTAGGCTTGATTTAGTTTGATTATCAAATTTTCTTAATTAATCTCATTTTATTATTATAATTTTTAACACAAAATATAATAAATAATTCAATTTTATCAAATTTCAAAATAATAATAATATTTAAAAATAATATTCTAATAATATTTTATTTTAATTTTTAACTTTCATCTCAACTCACTGTCCAAATACTCACTATCCAAACCATCCATTGGTTTCCATTGTCCTAATTCCTTAACTTTTTCTCTTTTTACTATTTTTGTTTGCCTAGCATGCAATTATCTTCTTGATATTTAAAGGTAATTGTATTGGTGGTCAGCTCACCAATTTTTCTCCTAATTATATAATATAAGAAACAATCTTAAAATGTTTTGACACTTTTGGGTGTTAAACTGTGAGTCCTGCAGCTACTGTAACTATCTAGCTAAGCAAGAGCATCTCCATCCGGCCCCCCGCAAATCCTCTTTTCTCCATAATTTGATAAAAAATTATAGGGATTTACTTAAAATGATGTCTCCATCCGGATCCCCATTTTGGGGATAGGATTTGTGAAATGTACAGTAATTCCCTATATTTAGGGAACTACTGTACATCCCCATATTATTTTTTATTAATATTTTATTATAATTATTTACACTTTCTATTATATTTATCTACTTCTAATCATTTACACTTTCTATCATACTCATATTTATTATAGTTTTAAATAATAATTTAAATAATTACGAAAATATAAAAAAATTAATTATAAAAATATTATTATACCCACAAATAATAATTTAAATTTTTGTTTAAAATATTCACTAGAGTAATAATTCAAAATATAAGAAAAAATATTGAGTAGTTAAATTTGTAAATAGAAATGAAAGAAAAAAATAATAAAGAAAGAATAGAGAAATATTATTTTAATAGAATAGAAATGGGGATGGGGAATGAGATGTAGGAGGTTTTTGAAACATGAATAAAATTTAAGAAAAATTTTGAAGAAAAGTGATTTTGAGTTAAATTATAGGGATGGAAAAATAAAACCGGATGGGGATGCTCTAATATGGCTTACACTTTTGAGTGTCAAACATTGATATGCATGGCACATTAATCGTGCGCGCCAACGATAGATATTACAAGATGCAGCGTACGGTAAAGCAAATGATGATAAAATGAAAGTTGAACAGCTTCAATTAGTAGACAGCTTAAGTGCTAGAAGTAATAATCTATCAAAACAAGTGCATAAAAAAGATACCCGAATTTCACCTACGACCTAATAATAGACTAATTAAAGGCAAAATAACTACACAAGGACCCATCTAGAGTACTCAACTTTCAAACCACAAGTACTAATCCCTTCGGTTTTCACATCATCATCATCGTCCACCACAAGTTCTAGCCTTCTTTCTTCAAAGACAGTGCAAGCATCAGCGCCCAACTCCCTGGAACCATATGACACGGCCCCATCTGACTAAGGCATCTCTGCATTATTACCCAAGCATCCATAACTCGAACTGATCCCAATTTGGTTTGAACCAGTAGTGCTTCTAGCCTCGAACCCTTGCATGGTGATGATCTCCTGTGACGACCCATTTTGCTGTACTTGTGATTTCCTGCGCTTCTTTTTCTCATAAGCTATCCCTCTTGCCTTGGCCTGAGCGTCCCTCACTTCCTTGAGGTACAGCCTCACAGCGCGTGTGCCAAACGGGTTGGTATCCGGCTGCCCGCCGTTCTCTTCAAAGGCTGCGCGGAGGCGGCCAATGAGAGCATCCAGGCTACCCCAAGCCTGTCTCAGTGGGCAAGGGCAGGGCGCCGGTGGGTGAGGGTGGCCAAAGAACGGGCAGGTGTCGTTGTGGACTTTGGTCTTCCCGAACTGGTCCAAGTACCGGAGGAATTCAAGAACATGGGCGCCGCTGCAGCGGGAGAGAGCTAAGGGCGGGCGGTGGTTCTTGAGGTACTGACCGAAGGTGTTCCAGTCTCGCCGCTTCTGGGACTCGTACCGGCTCAGTACAGGTGGGGATACCGGTGCTGGGATTAATGATTGATGATGACTCTGGTTCCCGGAACTGCTGTTGGTAGAGCTGCTGCACCGGCTGAGAGAGGATGCAGCGGCCGCGGCAGCCGCCGCAACAGCAGCTGACATATTGCCCCTGAATATAAGGTACTATTTATGAATTCAAAAGCTGTTCTTTGTAGAAATCAAGCTTTAAGCTTGTTTGAAGACCTAATTTGGTAAAGGAAAACGAGAGGTTGTAGGAGAAACAGTCAGTATGAACACGGAAGCTAGTTAGCAAGAGCAGAATTGCTTTAACAGGGGAAACTAAAATTCAGTCAATGGAAGGAGATGTTTTCTGCAAACAAAACTACAGCACTCTAAAACATCTTCAGACACACGGAGAGAGAAAGAAGAGACTTAAGGAGGTATGTGGGGGAAGGGAGGTATTTGAGAGATATATAAAGCAGAAAGAAGAGGGTGCGAGGAAGGAGAGGATG
Organism: Carya cathayensis; assembly: GCA_011037825.1. NCBI lineage: Eukaryota > Viridiplantae > Streptophyta > Magnoliopsida > Fagales > Juglandaceae > Carya > Carya cathayensis. The sequence continues at coordinate 329,698 of QGSO01000472.1, forward strand.
GAAGAAGGGAACAAAAGAGGGACCCATGCAATGGAGAGCCACGTCGGGGAAGTGATGACAGTTTCAATGTCTCTTCAAAGCGTCATGTCAATATTTTCACCATCTCTCTCTCTCTTTAACTGCACCTCCTCTTTCTTCTGTTCTGTGTAAACTCTTCTGTCACCTTTACCTGTCTATGCCTTCCAAGCGTAACGTAATCCTTAAAGGATGACAGTAAGGTCCGACAGTGAAAGGGTTTTAGTTCATGTCGTTATTATAATTTTTTTATATTTTTATATAAAATATAATAAATAATTTAATTTTTATAAATTTTAAAATAATAATAATATTAAAAAATAATATTTTATTTACTTTTAATTTTTATTAAAAATCATTTCCTCTCTTCCCAGCCCAGTACCGTAAACATGTGTGTAATTCGACATGGGAGATTACACACATGGGAGTTGACCTCGGTATCTAACCTTGGAAGTTGGAATCCTAGGTTGGTTTTTGATTGTAAAGCTGGTATTTAACAAGGTTTCCGATCTATGCCTCTACCTATTTTAAGCATAGGATCATGCTATTGTGCCATATTCCAGCGTGCGGTTCAGCGTTTAACCGTTGTGTGCATAAATTTTTTATTTATTTTTTAACATTCTTAATTATTAAAAAAATAAAATAATATATAATTTTATTAATATTCACTTTTTTAACTATTAAATATAAATAAATAAATTAAAATATATAAACAATTAGATTGAGTGATAAGTTGAAAGAGATTCACTGAATCTTTAAGCATATACAATGCTATAGTTGCTAAATACCTCATTTTGTCTTGAGTTCAAGATCGTTTGCAAAACGCACCCTTCAATGACAAAACTTGATTCAGATTTTAGTTTTAGATCTTGTCAATAAATCAAGTCTATAAATACAACTTTTCTACTATTTTTGTTATTATTTTATATAAGTTTTGGTATATACAGTTATTTTTATGTATTTTTTATACATTTTGTTAATATAATTGGTCAAAACAATTATTTTATATTAAAAATTAGTGACATATCCAACTATATTAATAGAGTGTACACTGTAATACTATATAAAAGTGACTGTACATAAAATTTTTATTATATATATACGCATGTAGAGCCTTTTCTAATTGTTTCATTTTTAATTTTGATTTTTTTTTCTTTATTTTTAATTAAGACATCAATAAATTCTCCAATTAGACCAATACAAAGTCCCTAGCTAGGTGTTTCGATCTCATTGCAGTTATTTAAGTTTCTCTCGTATTTTCACTGATAAACTTCTAATAAATTGGCAAACATTTTTTGTGGATAGCCTTAAAGGTCGAACCACTTGGTGCAAGTTCATGTATCCAACAAGATGGCCCACCAAAAATAATGGCATTGCCAAAAACATCATAATTGAGTAGAAACATTTGATTTATTGAAAGCCTCTTTACCAAGCAAATCCATATTAGATTTGTTGCCTAAAAGTCAAGTATAAGCATTTAATTTTTGTTTGCGTACTACGTGTCAGCTTCCGCATTAATCTCTCTGCATAAAGGAAACCATATTAATAAGTGATACTACGTATTCTAATAAAATATACAAATATCATGTAATCATTTTAAAAAGATATAATTTATTATTAAAAATTATTATTTTTTATATAAATCTAATATTTATTTAATAATTTTAAATAATTATATTATATTTATACACTCACAACTGTAATTATTATTTATAATATTGAATTAATTTTTTTTTTAAAATCTGCAAAAAAATTCCTATTAACAAATTCCGTATATAATGAAAAAATACTTCAATAAAGTACAATCTTTTATATATTTTTTTAATAAAGTATTTATCTTTCAAAACATAATTATATAAAAATAATACAAAATATATATAGTATATATATATGTGTGTGTGTGTCATTTTTCAAATAAAAAAAAGTATTATGCGACTTAGCCAGGTTTTGAGGATTTGATAATTATGTAAAGAAAAATGTTAAATGTATTTAAAAAAAAGTTTATAAAAAATTTATTTTTACACGTGATAGTTATTGATACGTTAAAAATTATGAAATTTTAAATTTTAAAGAAAAATTAACAAAATAAATCATATAAGTAAAACTATAAATAGATATAGTACTACTCTTATGTAAAATATTGCAGTATATACAGCAACGTATATAATACCTTGATACTTATTTATAATATTAATTAATACTCATTTCTGCAGTTCAATGATATTTATCACTCTTTTCTTACAAAGAATCTCTGTCATCTCATTCACAACTACGATCGAACAGTACATTGTTACTGACACCATATTAATATTTGCAATGCTTCGTAGTACTACGTCCTTTCGCCCTAGCCTGATCGATCATCTGCCTCCTATGTCTATATTAATCTCACTGTCACAATCAGCATTTTCAAAAGCTTTCTTCCTATCTTTTAAGACATATTATTAAAATTCATTTTTTTTATTTTATATATTAAATTTTATAATATATTATATATCAATTTATATAATTTTTTATATTATTTAAATATTATATTTTTTAATATATTTTATTCATTTCAAATAAAGTAGAAAATAAAAAAAATAAATAAAGAGTAAAAAGTAAAGAAATAAATTAATTAAATATTTATAAAGGTGTTACTGTAGCAAACTGAAAATTAGTATTAAAATATATAAATGCTCTTACAACAATTATATTTGAGCAATTTCCTTCACATATATGTGATTACCAATGTTGTGACAAAAATGTTAATGAGAAATGCTTGTTTGCCTCTCCCTTTTGACAGCTTAAAGTGACCGCTGGTCATTTTTTTTTTTTTTTTTTGTAATGATTAAAGAAATGATTTTAAGTGTATTAGTATATTTTTTATTTTTTTTTAAATATTTAAACCTATTAAAAAAATATGGAAAAAAGAATAAGAAAAATACCTAGCGATTAGCTTGAGCAGTGCACTCTGAGCGACAGAGTAGCACCGCTCAATGTTAATTGATGCATGAATATGTGTACATCAATTAATTAGTTTGGATACAATTTTATCTCATCTCATCTTATGATTACAATTTTTTTAAATTTTCACATAAAATATAATGGTTGTTTAGATAATGAGATGAAATGAGATAGTTTTAGTTGTAAGTTAAATAAATTATTATTAAAATATTATCTATTAATATTATTATTTTTTGAGATTTAAAAATGTTAAATTGTTTATTATATTTTATGTAAAAATTTTAAAAAATTGTAATGATAAAATAAAATAAGTTGAGAATGTTTATCAGTCCAAACGGGTTCTAACACCATGCACCAGCTTCACGAAGAAGGAACTCTCGTTATAAACCACCCCATGCAACATCAATTTTTCATGACTGTTAATTTGGTCATTGTTTGATGTTAAATTGTTAATAGTTTACAATATTATGATCAACATCTCATTACATTTCCTTTTAAGATCTCGCTTTCGAGATTTTATTACAATTTTTGAATTTTTTTTATTATAATATTCTTTCATCATGAGCAAGTGCGTTAATAAAATTTGAGATATCAATATAAAAAGATCGCACTACAATCACTTTATCACATATTATTTTAATATAGTTAATTATATTATTTTTCTCGAGGAGCCTGCCCTCTTACAAATGATGTTGTTGTGTGGTTATGATGTCTCTTTCATATATCTATGTTGTAGTTTGACGTTTTATTTTTCACCCTCGATCCAAAGGAGGAGAATGAAATTCCACTCACACCATTAACTTTGTATATATTTTATATTTGCAGGATAAGGTGATTTATTAATAAGTCTATTTTAATCATTGGATATATTAGAAAAATATATAATATGACAAGAAAAAGTTGTTAATTAGTTTATCCAGAAGTTCTGCAAATCCTTTCCGATTCTAAATGGGCCATCACGTTCCATCCTCAGGGAACAAAACTCTATTAAGGTAAAACCTCATAACCTAATTCATGCTTTATTACGCTTGGATGGTTACGTGATTTAAGATATTATTTTAAATAGTAATAAATAATAATAATAAATAAAAAAGTAGATAAATAATAATGGAGTCCACCACCCAAATGGAGCCTTAAACTTCAGCATTTTAAAAATTGTGAAAAATGTTACCATATTTGCTGTCAAAACCTTAATTAACATTTTGATTAATATTTTGTTGCTGTTTGTGAATGATTTTCCTTAGTGAGGTTTGCTACACGGCAGCTCCTGTTCGCACCTCACACAGCACACTTTGCTGAGCTGGTTTCCACCTCCACACTCCACGTGGATTTTGTCCTTTTCTTCAATATCTTTTCTTTCTCACACAGTTTATCACTATCCTTCCAACTTTCACCGTTTGGTGCAAAAGTACGAACTCTCCCTGCTTTCGTTAACAAACTTGACCGAAAAAGAAGGAGAATAAATCGAAGATTAGGAACGCTCGCTTTCATATTCTTTTATCTGGATATCTATTTTTTTCACCAGATACAAATTTTTAAGAAGAAAAAGAGGTCAAAATTCCATTTGGACAAAAAAAAAACTCAAAAGAAAATAGATTGGTCACCGAGAAAAGGAAAAGAATTCAAATTTTCAAACATTTCGAATCTTATTCATTTATTTAAATTTACAAGAAATTCAAAAGTTGCCAAAACACAGTACTGAGTCGATCAAATCCAAAGAATCGCCCTTGCCGTCCATTTCAAACATTCTAGGGTCATGAAGAACCCCACTGGACCAAGAATATGGGTTCAGGATTCGTGGGTATTGATTTTTTTTTTTAAATTTTGGGTATAGATAGGAAGGTTTGGATTTATGAAAAATTTGTACTTTTTTATCAAATTTTAAAGATGACTTTTATGAAACCAATGCCAATACTCTTACTCCGTGATGCTATATTAAGCTTTTAGCAAAATGGTTTCTCAAAAAAAGAAAAAAAAGGTGCGCTCAAGATAAATTAGTTTAATATTTAATATATCTCAAAGATCAAGATACCGCGGTATCCAATTCTGCTCAAATATACAAATAAAGCAATTCTGACAGTACGTATATATTTGTTCTTGAAATTATGGAGAGATAGATTTGTTTAATTAAGAGTAACGTTAACGTTCCATTCACTTTTGTACTGAGGAAATGTTGCATATACTTTGTAAAAAATTAAAATTTATTATTAAATAGTAGATTTTTTATGTAGATCTAAAATTTATCTACTTTTTAACAAGAAATGAATGAAACTTATATATTCTAATGCTACATACAGTTATAGAATGTGTAAATGCCGTGCAAACACTTAAAAAAAAAATAGAATTCAAGATTAAAAAATTAATTTTTTTTATATGAGTCTCATATTAATTTATTTTTTTCAAAAAGACAGCATAACGCTTACACAACTACGATTATAAATATTATTTCTCATAAAATTATTTCACCTTCGTAATTAATTGTATGGTACACATTTTCGTGATTATTCATGGTGCACACTGTAAAAAAATTATTTACTTGTGATCAAGTTATTTCTTACTAAAATAATTATTTTTTATTAAAATATGTCTATTATTTTCATATATTATCATCCTTATGGTAAATAATTTATCATAAATATTTAATTTTTTAGTTATNCAAGTTCTAGCCTTCTTTCTTCAAAGACAGTGCAAGCATCAGCGCCCAACTCCCTGGAACCATATGACACGGCCCCATTGACTAAGGACATCTCTGTATTATTACCCAAGCATCCATAACTCGAACTGATCCCAATTGGGTTTGAACCAGTAGTGCTTCTAGCCTCGAACCCTTGCATGGTGATGATCTCCTGTGACGACCCATTTTGCTGTACTTGTGATTTCCTGCGCTTCTTTTTCTCATAAGCTATCCCTCTTGCCTTGGCCTGAGCGTCCCTCACTTCCTTGAGGTACAGCCTCACAGCGCGTGTGCCAAACGGGTTGGTATCCGGCTGCCCGCCGTTCTCTTCAAAGGCTGCGCGGAGGCGGCCAATGAGAGCATCCAGGCTACCCCAAGCCTGTCTCAGTGGGCAAGGGCAGGGCGCCGGTGGGTGAGGGTGGCCAAAGAACGGGCAGGTGTCGTTGTGGACTTTGGTCTTCCCGAACTGGTCCAAGTACCGGAGGAATTCAAGAACATGGGCGCCGCTGCAGCGGGAGAGAGCTAAGGGCGGGCGGTGGTTCTTGAGGTACTGACCGAAGGTGTTCCAGTCTCGCCGCTTCTGGGACTCGTACCGGCTCAGTACAGGTGGGGATACCGGTGCTGGGATTAATGATTGATGATGACTCTGGTTCCCGGAACTGCTGTTGGTAGAGCTGCTGCACCGGCTGAGAGAGGATGCAGCGGCCGCGGCAGCCGCCGCAACAGCAGCTGACATATTGCCCCTGAATATAAGGTACTATTTATGAATTCAAAAGCTGTTCTTTGTAGAAATCAAGCTTTAAGCTTGTTTGAAGACCTAATTTGGTAAAGGAAAACGAGAGGTTGTAGGAGAAACAGTCAGTATGAACACGGAAGCTAGTTAGCAAGAGCAGAATTGCTTTAACAGGGGAAACTAAAATTCAGTCAATGGAAGGAGATGTTTTCTGCAAACAAAACTACAGCACTCTAAAACATCTTCAGACACACGGAGAGAGAAAGAAGAGACTTAAGGAGGTATGTGGGGGAAGGGAGGTATTTGAGAGATATATAAAGCAGAAAGAAGAGGGTGCGAGGAAGGAGAGGATGGAAGAAGGGAACAAAAGAGGGACCCATGCAATGGAGAGCCACGTCGGGGAAGTGATGACAGTTTCAATGTCTCTTCAAAGCGTCATGTCAATATTTTCACCATCTCTCTCTCTCTTTAACTGCACCTCCTCTTTCTTCTGTTCTGTGTAAACTCTTCTGTCACCTTTACCTGTCTATGCCTTCCAAGCGTAACGTAATCCTTAAAGGATGACAGTAAGGTCCGACAGTGAAAGGGTTTTAGTTCATGTCGTTATTATAATTTTTTTATATTTTTATATAAAATATAATAAATAATTTAATTTTTATAAATTTTAAAATAATAATAATATTAAAAAATAATATTTTATTTACTTTTAATTTTTATTAAAAATCATTTCCTCTCTTCCCAGCCCAGTACCGTAAACATGTGTGTAATTCGACATGGGAGATTACACACATGGGAGTTGACCTCGGTATCTAACCTTGGAAGTTGGAATCCTAGGTTGGTTTTTGATTGTAAAGCTGGTATTTAACAAGGTTTCCGATCTATGCCTCTACCTATTTTAAGCATAGGATCATGCTATTGTGCCATATTCCAGCGTGCGGTTCAGCGTTTAACCGTTGTGTGCATAAATTTTTTATTTATTTTTTAACATTCTTAATTATTAAAAAAATAAAATAATATATAATTTTATTAATATTCACTTTTTTAACTATTAAATATAAATAAATAAATTAAAATATATAAACAATTAGATTGAGTGATAAGTTGAAAGAGATTCACTGAATCTTTAAGCATATACAATGCTATAGTTGCTAAATACCTCATTTTGTCTTGAGTTCAAGATCGTTTGCAAAACGCACCCTTCAATGACAAAACTTGATTCAGATTTTAGTTTTAGATCTTGTCAATAAATCAAGTCTATAAATACAACTTTTCTACTATTTTTGTTATTATTTTATATAAGTTTTGGTATATAAGTTATTTTTATGTATTTTTTATACATTTTGTTAATATAATTGGTCAAAACAATTATTTTATATTAAAAATTAGTACATATCCAACTATATTAATAGAGTGTACACTGTAATACTATATAAAAGTGACTGTACATAAAATTTTTATTATATATATACGCATGTAGAGCCTTTTCTAATTGTTTCATTTTTAATTTTGATTTTTTTTTCTTTATTTTTAATTAAGACATCAATAAATTCTCCAATTAGACCAATACAAAGTCCCTAGCTAGGTGTTTCGATCTCATTGCAGTTATTTAAGTTTCTCTCGTATTTTCACTGATAAACTTCTAATAAATTGGCAAACATTTTTTGTGGATAGCCTTAAAGGTCGAACCACTTGGTGCAAGTTCATGTATCCAACAAGATGGCCCACCAAAAATAATGGCATTGCCAAAAACATCATAATTGGTAGAAACATTTGATTTATTGAAAGCCTCTTTACCAAGCAAATCCATATTAGATTTTTGCCTAAAAGTCAAGTATAAGCATTTAATTTTTGTTTGCGTACTACGTGTCAGCTTCCGCATTAATCTCTCTGCATAAAGGAAACCATATTAATAAGTGATACTACGTATTCTAATAAAATATACAAATATCATGTAATCATTTTAAAAAGATATAATTTATTATTAAAAATTATTATTTTTTATATAAATCTAATATTTATTTAATAATTTTAAATAATTATATTATATTTATACACTCACAACTGTAATTATTATTTATAATATTGAATTAATTTTTTTTTTAAAATCTGCAAAAAAATTCCTATTAACAAATTCCGTATATAATGAAAAAATACTTCAATAAAGTACAATCTTTTATATATTTTTTTAATAAAGTATTTATCTTTCAAAACATAATTATATAAAAATAATACAAAATATATATAGTATATATATATGTGTGTGTGTGTCATTTTTCAAATAAAAAAAAGTATTATGCGACTTAGCCAGGTTTTGAGGATTTGATAATTATGTAAAGAAAAATGTTAAATGTATTTAAAAAAAAGTTTATAAAAAATTTATTTTTACACGTGATAGTTATTGATATGTTAAAAATTATGAAATTTTAAATTTTAAAGAAAAATTAACAAAATAAATCATATAAGTAAAACTATAAATAGATATAGTACTACTCTTATGTAAAATATTGCAGTATATACGGCAACGTATATAATACCTTGATACTTATTTATAATATTAATTAATACTCATTTCTGCAGTTCAATGATATTTATCACTCTTTTCTTACAAAGAATCTCTGTCATCTCATTCACAACTACGATCGAACAGTACATTGTTACTGACACCATATTAATATTTGCAATGCTTCGTAGTACTACGTCCTTTCGCCCTAGCCTGATCGATCATCTGCCTCCTATGTCTATATTAATCTCACTGTCACAATCAGCATTTTCAAAAGCTTTCTTCCTATCTTTTAAGACATATTATTAAAATTCATTTTTTTTATTTTATATATTAAATTTTATAATATATTATATATCAATTTATATAATTTTTTATATTATTTAAATATTATATTTTTTAATATATTTTATTCATTTCAAATAAAGTAGAAAATAAAAAAAATAAATAAAGAGTAAAAAGTAAAGAAATAAATTAATTAAATATTTATAAAGGTGTTACTGTAGCAAACTGAAAATTAGTATTAAAATATATAAATGCTCTTACAACAATTATATTTGAGCAATTTCCTTCACATATATGTGATTACCAATGTTGTGACAAAAATGTTAATGAGAAATGCTTGTTTGCCTCTCCCTTTTGACAGCTAAAGTGACCGCTGGTCTTTTTTTTTTTTTTTTTTTGTAATGATTAAAGAAATGATTTTAAGTGTATTAGTATATTTTTTATTTTTTTTAAAATATTTAAACCTATTAAAAAAATATGAAAAAAAGAATAAGAAAAATACCTAGCGATTAGCTTGAGCAGTGCACTCTGAGCGACAGAGTAGCACCGCTCAATGTTAATTGATGCATGAATATGTGTACATCAATTAATTAGTTTGGATACAATTTTATCTCATCTCATCTTATGATTACAATTTTTTTAAATTTTCACATAAAATATAATGGTTGTTTAGATAATGAGATGAAATGAGATAGTTTTAGTTGTAAGTTAAATAAATTATTATTAAAATATTATCTATTAATATTATTATTTTTTGAGATTTAAAAATGTTAAATTGTTTATTATATTTTATGTAAAAATTTTAAAAAATTGTAATGATAAAATAAAATAAGTTGAGAATGTTTATCAGTCCAAACGGGTTCTAACACCATGCACCAGCTTCACGAAGAAGGAACTCTCGTTATAAACCACCCCATGCAACATCAATTTTTCATGACTGTTAATTTGGTCATTGTTTGATGTTAAATTGTTAATAGTTTACAATATTATGATCAACATCTCATTACATTTCCTTTTAAGATCTCGCTTTCGAGATTTTATTACAATTTTTGAATTTTTTTTATTATAATATTCTTTCATCATGAGCAAGTGCGTTAATAAAATTTGAGATATCAATATAAAAAGATCGCACTACAATCACTTTATCACATATTATTTTAATATAGTTAATTATATTATTTTTCTCGAGGAGCCTGCCCTCTTACAAATGATGTTGTTGTGTGGTTATGATGTCTCTTTCATATATCTATGTTGTAGTTTGACGTTTTATTTTTCACCCTCGATCCAAAGGAGGAGAATGAAATTCCACTCACACCATTAACTTTGTATATATTTTATATTTGCAGGATAAGGTGATTTATTAATAAGTCTATTTTAATCATTGGATATATTAGAAAAATATATAATATGACAAGAAAAAGTTGTTAATTAGTTTATCCAGAAGTTCTGCAAATCCTTTCCGATTCTAAATGGGCCATCACGTTCCATCCTCAGGGAACAAAACTCTATTAAGGTAAAACCTCATAACCTAATTCATGCTTTATTACGCTTGGATGGTTACGTGATTTAAGATATTATTTTAAATAGTAATAAATAATAATAATAAATAAAAAAGTAGATAAATAATAATGGAGTCCACCACCCAAATGGAGCCTTAAACTTCAGCATTTTAAAAATTGTGAAAAATGTTACCATATTTGCTGTCAAAACCTTAATTAACATTTTGATTAATATTTTGTTGCTGTTTGTGAATGATTTTCCTTAGTGAGGTTTGCTACACGGCAGCTCCTGTTCGCACCTCACACAGCACACTTTGCTGAGCTGGTTTCCACCTCCACACTCCACGTGGATTTTGTCCTTTTCTTCAATATCTTTTCTTTCTCACACAGTTTATCACTATCCTTCCAACTTTCACCGTTTGGTGCAAAAGTACGAACTCTCCCTGCTTTCGTTAACAAACTTGACCGAAAAAGAAGGAGAATAAATCGAAGATTAGGAACGCTCGCTTTCATATTCTTTTATCTGGATATCTATTTTTTTCACCAGATACAAATTTTTAAGAAGAAAAAGAGGTCAAAATTCCATTTGGACAAAAAAAAACTCACAATAAAATAGATTGGTCACCGAGAAAAGGAAAAGAATTCAAATTTTCAAACATTTCGAATCTTATTCATTTATTTTAATTTACAAGAAATTCAAAAGTTGCCAAAACACAGCACTGAGTCGATCAAATCCAAAGAATCACCCTTGCTGTCCATTTCAAACATTCTGGGGTCATGAAGAACGCCACTGGACCAAGAATATGGGTTCAGGATTCGCGGGTATTGGTTTTTTTTTTTTTTTTTTTTATATGGGTATTGGTTTGAGAAGAGGTTTTTTGCGCAAAGCTGGTAAGTGTTTGGAAGCTAGGGTCAAAGGAGCACAACTTTCTCTTCCGGTCTCTATTCGACGTCAAGAAACACGAGAGAGAGAGAGAGAGGGTTTCTGTGGATGAAATCGGCTGGGCATGAAGAGAGGATGTTTCTATGGATGAAATCAACTGGGTTCAATGGAGGAAATCATCGGGATTCAATGGAGCTCTTCGCATGTTTCAGAAAGAGGAAATGAAATCTGGCTTGGAAGCTCGGAATCGTGATGTGGCGCCAGACCGGATTTGCCATGTCATGTGTGCGGTGTAGGAATTTTAAACCGGATGATGGGAGGAATTTTCCTTAGTGACATTATTATTGGAAGAGAAATTATATCTACAATTCTAAAATATGCAAGGACTCTCACGCATTAAGTTTTTAAAAAATAGGTAAACAGTAAATTTGGAATTTACATAAAAAAAAGTTATTTTTTTAATCTTAAATATTATTCTTATTTAAAGAAGATATGTATGCCAGATTTATATATTCTAATACTTTATCTAATATTATTCTATTTATAACTACACGCACATAATTTTCACCTTTCTTAATATTGCTAACATACATAAGTACTGAACATTTATTTCTCCCAGATAACATTATCAAATGAAATTTATTCTGTCTCATGAGCAGTAGGTTTTTTTGTTTTCTTACATTGATGCAATTACACACAAAGTGAGTGAATAGATATATAAAACAAACAGAAGAAAACAAAAGGAAATTATGAAAACAGGAAATGAATTTCTTTATTTTGGGGTTGGGACTAGCTAATAGGAATAGAAGGGAATCCTTAAAAGAAGCAATTATACGAGGGAAATGATCGAGACTGAGGCGAAAAAAGAGTACAAGAAATTATTTGGAAGGACTGTGCAGTGAGGATTTTCGTGCTTGCTTTGCCAATGCCTTTAACAAGTTTGGCCAAGTTGGGGCAATGTTACATCTTGTCAACATGTCAAATCTGAATGTCTTTTCATTTCTATTTTGTCCACTAGAGATTTAATCCGTCAGAACGTCCCGCATGCTTATGGTCTCGCCAGATTTAGCGGTATCCTTTATTTGTATTATTGCATGTGATTCCGCCAACTTCTCCGCTGCAATCCTATCTCCCTTTCTAACTTTTTTCCGTCGGTTCCATGGAGTGCGGATCTGTACCAACTAGGGATTCCTAATTTTGGAAAATTTTCTCTTGGGTTGTTTATATAAATAGTTGGAAAGAAATATAAATAATAGTCAGACCGTTGAGATAAAATGAATTAATTTTTAAAAATATGTATGTTTAGATTTAAAAATAAAATGAGATAGTTTTAATTTATGAAAAATTTGATAATTGTGGATCTCACTAATTATTATTATTACAAAGTGTTTATAATAATTTTTTTTAAGTTAAATAGCCATTTTCATTGCATTCAATCAATCATTAAATTGTTTCTCAATTTGAATACACTTCTTTATCATATATGGACCTTCTTCTATCCACACCAATTCCTCGTCACAAGCCATTGCCAACTTTGCCATAACAACCCATGCATGCCAGCTTTGCCATCTAGTGTGCTACTTGATTGCCTTCTCTTAGTACATACTGAAAACACCAACTTTGTCTACCTTGGAATGAAGCTATGAGGTTTTCTATTATCTACCCCCATCAAAACTTGCATTCTTAAATATTTTGTACATCTTTATGATAGCCAGAGCATCACCTTCAAAGATGACATGTTCTAATTCAATTTCCAAGCTTAACTCCATAGCCCTATCTAAAGCCACAATCTCAGCCATATCTGGGTCATTAACAAACTTTTTTGGCATACACAAATACGCTACTATCTCCCCTTCCCAGTTTCTGACTATAATCCGACCAGCTCCAATTTTTGCATTATTTGAATCTAAAACTATATCCCAATTACCTTTATAAATATTAATACCTGGCTTCTTCCATTTTATTGCTTTGTTTACTAAGGTCTCATGTTGTATTGAAGCTTGGGTCATCTCCTATGCCTCCTGGAAACCTTCTAGTTCTGCTTTTGCTCCAAGTATAACTAATTTGGGACTATCAAACTTTCCTTCAAAGACAAATCTGTTTCTTCTCAACCAAATTCTTCTAAGTACACAAGCAGCTTCTTCTAGGTCATTTCTTTGTAATCTTGTTGCCATCTCCTCCCATATTTCATGGAACTCAACTTCAGCAAATTTCCACTTCTATAAGCTACTCATTCCTTCAGCCCACACATAAGAAGCCGCACCACAAATCAAACAAAGAATGACAACATGTTTCCTCAACCAAATTACATATAGGGCACATATCATTCTCTGTAACTTTCCTTTTGAGTAGGTTACTCTTCGTAGGCAACACATAACTAATAATTTTCCACAGAAAAACTTTAATTGGGTTTGGGATTTTCAGTTCCCAAATTTTCTTCCATCCTATTCCATTTTATCTGGTTCACAGAAAACACACTAGAATTAGTTAGCCCCCAAATTATTTTATCTTTTGAGCCTATCCTGCTAATAGGTAAGCTGCTGATCACTGCTGCCTCTTCTGCATTCATCACTTCATAAATTAGATTTATGTTCCAACATCCCTTATTATTAATAAGTTCTTTGACAATTGTTTCACTTGAGAGGATCTTCACTTGAGATTGAACCCTGTGAGTAGTAAGAGTTGGCAACCACTTATCCTCCTATATTTTGATCTTCTGACCCTTACCCACTCTCCATCTCATTCCCTCCCTTATCAGATTCCCAGCCCCCATATACTCTTCCAAATCTATGAAGAACCATGACCCAACTTAGCAAACAGTATAGAGCCTGTTTTAAAATATTTCCCTTTCATTATCATTGCAACCAGTGAGTAGTGATTAACTAGTATTCTCCAAAACTGTTTTGCCAAAATAGCCTGGTTAAAACACTCAACATTTCTGAAACCCAGCCCTCTTTTTTTGGAGATTACCATTTTACTCCACTTCTTCCATCTAATTTCTCTATCTTGATTCATATGTCCTCACCAAAATCGCGACATCATAGTTAAAATTTCCTTACACAACTTATTTGGTAATTCGAAGACACTCATTGCATAAGAAGGGATTGCTTGCAACACTACTTTTATGAGGATTTCTTTTCATGCTTGGGACAAGAACTCATTCTTCCAGCTGTTTATTCTTTCTCATATTCTCTCCTTGATTTCTCTAAAAGCCTTGTATTTGGATCTCCCAACCATTATTAGTAACCCCATGTATTTCTCAGCATCTCCACAAACCCTTGCACCAATATCTCGTACTAAATCATCTTTGAAAACTTGACTTATATTTAAGCTGAAATAAATAGATGCTTTCTGCATATTCAATTTCTGACCAGAAGCTTGTTCATAGCAATCCAATATTTGTTTCACTGATCTCCATTGCTCCATATTTAATTTACAAAATAGTATACAATCATCTACAAAAAGTAGATGATTGATACTAGCACCACCCTTATTCATGGCAACCCCTTTTATAGCAACTGAATTTTCATCATCTTGAATCATGGCACTCAACCCAACCATCTGCACACAGTAAAAATAGGTGAGACAATGGATCTCCTTGCCTAAGACCCATTGTCAGAATTACTCTTTCCCCAAGCTTACCAATTACTAAAACTGAATATTGTACTGTTGACACTAATTCATAATTACATTTGTCCATCTCTCACTAAACCCAATCTTTTCCATAATTGCGCTCAAATATACCCACTCAACTATGTCATAAGCCTTTGAGATATTCAGTTTTGGTGTCATACTCCCTTCTTTCCCTTTTTGCCTAGTGTTCATCACGTGTAAGGCTTTATAAGCTATGATAATATTATCTATTATAAGTCTACCTAGTATAAACGCAATATGGTTGTAAGAAATAATATCAGGCGGTACTTTCTTCAATTTATTAGCTAAGGTTTTCACAATGATTTTATACAAAATATTGCGCAAGCTGATAGGTTTGAAATCATTAACTGACATAGGAGAACTTACCTTTGGGATTAATGCAATATAAGTGAAATTAATCTAATCATCAAACAGCCCCTCCTTTAGACACTTTAGTACTATTATGGTAACCTTATCACCCACTACACTCCAATATTCTTGATAAAAGCATGCCCTAAATCCATCAGGTATTGGAGATTTTAGAGAGCCCATTCGATTCAAAGATTCCTCCACTTCCATTCTAGTAAAGTTCTTCTGTAGCTTCTCATTTATTTCCACAATAACTCTACTATCTAAATGAGTCAAAAATCCTTCTATTACATTTTTCAGAAAGTTTCACTGTTTCAAACTCTTCCAACCTTCTATTCTTGGAAATGATGTCCTTCAGAAATTTGACATAATTTGGCATTTATTCCAAGGCATCTGCAAAATGAATATTTATGCGAATTTTCTTAAAAATATCCAAAAATTTAGAAAATTGCTTATCTAATTTTTGCTTTTGAAAACGCTGAGAGTAAGGAAGTAGAGGAGAGAGTATAAGAGGATTGTCAGAAAATGAAATTGCTGGTGGCATGTCGGTCTCTCTTAGTGTATCTTTAACAATCTCATCTTCTTTTACTTGATCCTTACTTTGGCCATTGTTCGCAGCGGTAGGGGTGGAATTGCTCTCCTTTAATGGTGACCTCTCAATTTCTTTTCCACTCCTAAGTGTGATGGCCTTGCATTGTTCCTTTGGATTCACTTCAGTGTTGTTAGGAAAAGTTCCTCTTTGTTGGGCATTGATGGTAGTGGCTAATTGCCCAATTTGCACTTCAAGATTCTTCATAGTGGCTCCCATATTGCTACAATGAGTCTCAATGTTGTCCAACCGTGAATCAGTCTTTTTAAACCTTGCATTGGTCTCCTAAACAAAGGAAATCATGGCATCCTCAAGTGACATCTTCTTCTCGCTTGGTTGGCTATCAAATCCTGGAGGAGGTTGAGGTTGCAACACATTCTTTGTATTTCCATATGACAAATTCTCATGATTTCGAAGCCCTGGATGATAGTAATTTGGCATAGGATTCCCACGATAGTTGTAGTTCCGATTATTGATGTATTGAACTTGTTCTTGACTCGCTTCATTATTTGGAACCGTCATACTTGTAGATGCAACATATTCGGTACTTTGTGGCATCCTTTGGGTTGTCAAAGCTGAAATCTGATGAGATAGAGTAGCAACTTGAGCTGAAAGGGCTGCTATCAGCTCCAAGTCATGAATTCCAGCAACCTTCTTAGCCAAAGTCCTCTCAGATGGCCATTGATAGTTGTTTGAGGCCATTTCTTCCAAAAGGGCAGTAGCACCCTCAGTTGTCTTTGACATCAAAGTTCCACCAGAAGCAGCATCAACTATAGTTCGAGTTTGCCCATTTAACCCATTATAAAACATCTGAACTTGCAACCAATTTAGCAATCCATGTTATGGGCAACGCCAAACCAAATCTTTATACCTCTCACACGCTTGATAGAGTGACTCAAAATCATTTTGCTTGAATTGACCAATCTCACTCCTGAGTTGGGCTGTTTTTGCGGGTGGAAAGAATTTTGCAAGAAACTTTTCAGCCATTTCCTGCCAACTAGTGATGCTTCTCGATTGTAGAGATTGTAGCGAACCTCTAGCCTTGTCCCTCAAAGAAAAAGGAAACAATTTCAGTCTAATGGTGTTTTCAGTAACACCATTGATCTTTACAGTGTCGCAAATCTCCAAGAACATTGCCAAATGAATATTGGGATCATCAAGTGGCGATCCACTGAATTGAGCCTGCTACACCATGCTAATCAAAGCTGGTTTGAGCTCAAAGTTGTTGGCATTAATAATCTGACGCCTTATACTCGAGTAATTTCCATTCACAACTGGTCGTACATAGTCCTTCAAGGTGCGTGGCAGTGCCTCATTTTCTTCTTCAGCCATGGCTAGTATCATATTTTTTCTTCGTGATCTAAGAGTTCTTTCAATTTCTGGATCAAAAGGAATAATATCACGAGATCTAGCACAGCGCATCCAACGTCAAAAACACACCTGTAGAGCAAAAATAAAATATAAGAACAAATTAATATAAAATTCTAAATTAAAACCAAGATTACTTTGTATCGATATTGACAAAAAGAATAAGAATAAATCAATCCCCGGCAACGCCGCCAAAAACTTGATCGGTGCAAAACTGCAAGTGCACAGTATCGTAGTTTTATAATAAAGTGATAAGAAGAGTATCGTCCTCAAGAATTGGTACCTTACTTTTTTCAAATACCAAAATTATACTAATCTCGATTTTATCTAGAGGAATTACTAATATTTTTGTAGTTGCAAATTAAACTAAGATCAACTCAAAGAGAAATATGCAAAAGAAATAAAACTGACGTTCGAAGATCAAACTAAGGGGGAAGAAAATTTCTAGGAACTCGATTTCACCTAATTCCTCACTATGCTCTTCTCATCCAACTAATTTAATTTAATTCTTTTTGTTTATTAGCAAATCTTTAATTTATCCAAAAGCCTCTTTCGATAGTCAAGTAGAAATTATTCTTGTTCCTCAATTTAAACAAGAATATGCAAATTAATAAAACAAGAAACAATAAGACCAATGATTTAAATACTACATAGGTTCATACAAGTCTTTCGATCTCTATATTTACCTATGCCAAAATATTCAAGATCTACCCTATGATTCCCTCTTTCGATAGCAAATCACAAGATTAAAATATCATCTAATTAGTGGTCAGTTAATTAGAAGCAATAAACTCAGAATAATTCAGATAAACAAAGAGAGAATTGCCTTAAATTAGCATAAACAATCAAGCATCGTTCGGAAATAGGTTACATCGTTTTCCTAGAATAAAGAAAATTTAGCTCATACTAGAAATGGAATTCAACATAAATGAATTCACTATAATTGTTCTGAGAATATTGGAAGAAAATAAACACTGAAAAATACTCCTCGCAACCGCAACTCGTCTTCAAAAACTCAAGGAAATGATTCACTGCTTTTCTCCTGTCTGTGCTCGTGTATGATTCCAACGTACGTGCAATATGTGGAACTCCCTCTCCAAAACAGATGACTTGAATCCTTCTAGCTGTGTTTTTCTGTCCCAAAATGTGTTCTCCAGTCAAAAGGTACGGCCATAAAGTAAAAAATTAATTTTATATGCTCTGACGGCGGAAAATCCTAAATCTGTAAAATACGATATTCGCTTGAGCGGGGTGTCAAGCGAGACTCAAGCGTTCGACTCTGCCTGATTTCGCTTGAGCGGCCAATGTCTTCGCTCAGCGATCTTTGTTTTCCTGCAACCCGCTCGAGCTCACTGTCGAGATATCATCGAGCGGTTGAATCTGTCTGAATTCGCTTGAGCGGCCAAAATCTTCCGCTCGAGCGATCTTGTAAATCTGCAATATGAAATTTTGCAAGTCATCAATCCCTCTCTACGAATCTGAGTGAAAATGGAAGGAAAAAATAAATAAATTGTAAGTGTTGCTTGTAATCCCACAGTATTTTTCAGGCCAAAAGTCTGCCATATGATGTAAAATCCCATATATATACCCTAACGGCAGAATAAACCCTAGATCTGTAAAATACGATGTTCGCTCGAGTGGCGTGTCGAGCGGACATCGAGCGTTCAACCTTGCCTGAGTTCGCTCGAGTGGCCAATGCCTCCGCTCAAGCTAACTCCTTTCCTGCAACCCGCTTGATCTCATTGTCGAGCAGCATTTGAGCATTTGAATCTGCCTGAATTTCACTCGAGCGATGTGGACCAGACTCCGCAGTATTCAACAGTTGGTAAAATTAAGCATAAATTTATGCTATTAATCAATTTAAATCACAACTTAGATTTATTCATCTTAATCAATTTTCCATATAAAACAATGATAAAGTAATGAAAGAATTAAAATATATTGGTTCCAAATGTATTAAAGTATCCAATAACTTAACTCAATCACCTACACCTGTGTGATCTAATTTCTCTTCTTTCTCTAAGTAGCAGCCATGTGAAAGTATCTAGTATTTCTATCTCCTAATTAGTACCAATTCATTTTAGCTCATTGCCTCCACTTTATGTCTTCTTGATCTAGTAGCAAACCCATTTCTTGTTGCAACCTCTTTATTTGATCTACATTTTGTGGCCCTTCTACCTCTTGCAGTTTTTGTAAAGCTTCTATCTTTTCTCTGATCAATCTATCACATTCCCTTCCTTTACTCTTACCCCATTTAGCCAGAGAATCACTACACTGGAGTAAAGCCATTTTGACTCTTCCCACTGGATGTGTACATAAAGAGCTAGCATTCCATATCTTCTCAATTATTGTTTTGCAATCTGATTCTTTAGTCCAACATGCCTTAAATCTAAATCGATTTTTTTGTCTGTTCAATCTCACTTCCTTAAGACATATTGACAATAATAAGGGCATGTGATATGAGCTTGTACCTATCAAGCTTTCAACTTTAACCTGTTTATGCATCTCATTCCACAATTAGTTTGCCAATACTCTATCCAGTCTTTCTTTTGTAAAATTGTTATCAACATGCTTGTTACTCCACGTATATATACTTCCACTACATCCTAAATCAAAAAAATGGTTTCTCCAAGAGCATTTCTAAAGTCTCCATTTGATTCTCAACTCTTCTTCTACCCCCCACCTTCTCAGCTTGTACTAAAATTACATTAAAATCACCAACTATGCACCATGGACTATTCCTTGGGTTAATTCTAGACATCAAGTCCATGATAACTGTTGCCCAAATGACTAACACAAGAGGAGGGGTGAATTGAGTTGTATTTAAAAAAAATAACAATTATAAATCAAATATACAATATAAAATATAAACAAAATATGAAACAACAATAAATATAAAGAGTAAGGGTAAGAGAGAAGCAAACTCAGTATGTTAACGAGGTTCGGCCCCACTGCCTACGTCCTCGCCTCAAGCTACCCCTTGAGGATCCCCGAATTCACTATTCAATCTCCTTCAGGTGGAGATAGAAACCTATTACACCTTTGAACAACACCGCTACAAAGGATCCGTGTAGAACACCCTCTACACTTGCAATCACCTTACACGTGGTGATTCAACGATTCCCTGTGTAGAACACTTTCTACACGCACAAGGGTTGTACACACCCTTTTACTGATACAAGAATTGATAGTGGGTAGGATATCAGAAAACACTCCTCAATGAGTGAAATAAGAACAATACAAGCACAAACTATATCTCTCAAAATGAATAAGGGTTAAGGCTCAATGCTTAGAGAAGAGAGAATGAAAGCTTTGAATGAGAGTTGTATGCTCTTGGTGTTGTGAATGTGAAGCTCTCAAATGATCTATTTATAGGCATATGAGACTTCATATTCAAATTTAAAAAGATTCACATGTCAAAAACATCATCATTCATTTTTCAAAAATTTCAAACCTAATCTTTTTACTTTTTGCATATGACAAAAGGAGCACACTTTGCTTTTCAAAAATTTCAAACCTAATTTTTTACTTTTTGCATATGACAAAAGGAGCACACTTTACTTTTCAAAATATTCAAACAAAGGCATCTTCCTTTTGCATAAGTCAAGAAAAGCATCAATCACTTTTGAAAATATTCAAATAAAACATGCACATGTGAAAGATGACAATCAATCATCTTTAATATTTTCAAAGTTCAAACCTTTAATCATGGCATGCACATGTGAAAGATGACAATCAATTATCTTTCAAAATTTTCAAATTTAATTTTCAAAATATTCATGCACATGTGGAAAATGTATTTTAATGCTTTATGATAAAATATTAATTTTTGAGCCTTAATCCTAATTTCGAATTTTAAAGAGATTTACAACATTATTCTATGACTTTAATGTGAACTTGCTCCCTTCTTGCTCATGCTTGGTTTCTTGATGTGCTTGACTCCATTGTGTAGATAACTTGAGCTTGAGACTCCTTTATTCTATGAATTCATTTGTTATCATCAAAATCCATGTGTAAATATATAATTACACAAAACTTGAAACCTTAGGTTTAACAATCTCCCCCTTTTTGATGATGACAAATACTTGATAGAACCTGAAGCCTGTATTAATACTTAAGCTCCCCCTGAGAATGTGCGTTAGTTTTTCAAGCAAAAAAAAAAAAATAATTCCAAGCATATATAACAAGTTTAACAATTTAAACAATATTAATGTTCTAGTCTAAAACTTCTCCCCCTTTTGGCATCATTAAAAAGGATCGACAGCAAGTAAATAGACTGAAGAAAACGGTGCGTTAAAAAACACTGTAGATAGTTGAAAAAGAGAGCCGTCCGTGACCCGACAAGTCCTGCAAAGCCTCGAGGCCTAACTCTATGAATTTAGTGCGGTTGAAGATAGAAACAAATCGCCTGATGTTGTTGACAAACGAGATTGAAGGCTCCGAGTTTCTAAAAAAAATGTCTTTTTCACTGATCGGGAAAAAACACATTGCTCTTTGACTTGGATGATAGCTCGTCTTGTTCTTTATACTATCTCTATAAAAACAGTCTTAAAGTTCATCCAATCCGCATCAAGTTTTCTTCTTATCTCTATAACTCATCTGCATTCCTTCAACATTCTCGCTTTAAGTTTTCAATTCCTTTCTCAATGGCTCATTCTTCTACATCTCAACCTCCTGTCCTTTCTGCAGCTGCCATTGGTGCTATGTTGCAGCAAGAAAATAATAGTATGGCAAATAAGTCAGACTCCGATGCTATCTACGACTTGGTGAGTCTCGGGACTCGCTACTCATCCTCTATTGTTGCTTTTTCCCAGCGGGTTCAAGCAAAAAACCATGAGGTTGAAAAGCTTAAGGAACAAATTGTTGTACTTCAACGAATTGTTCAAGAGTCTCACACAAGGGAAGGAATCCTTCGGCAGAAGAATAAAAAGTTGAAATCTCTATTGGATTCTTCATTCCGCTTGCCAGTTCCCATGAATAGGGATGACATGATATTGTATGAAGAGAATGAGCGTCTCAAACATGAGGCTAAGAACCTCAAGTTTATGTAAAAGTATTTAAGAAAAATCTATCTATTTTTATGAACTTTGATCTGTCTTTTAAGAGATATTCATAATATGCATCATACCTATTTCTCTTCTAATCATAGATAATCTATCTTCTGGTAAAGGTTTTGTGAATATATCTGCTAACTGATCGTGTGTGTTTGTGAACTCTAGTACTATATCGCCTTTCTGCACATGATCTCGAAGAAAATGATATCTTATTTCAATATGCTTAGTTCTAGAATGTTGTATTGGGTTTTTTGAAAGATTTATAGCACTTGTATTATCACATTTGATTGGAATGTGATTATACATGAGTTTAAAATCTTCAAGTTGTTGCTTCATGTAAAGAACTTGAGCACAACAACTACCCGCAGCAACATATTCTGCCTCAGCAGTAGATAGTGCAACAGAATTTTGTTTTTTACTAAACCAGGAAACTAATGCATGACCTAAGAAGTGACATGCTCCACTAGTGCTTTTTCGATCTATTTTACAACCAGCATAATCTGCATCTGTGTAGCTGATTAGATCGAAAGATGTGTGTTTAGGGTACCATAACCCTAGGTTAATTGTACCACTAAGATATCTAAGAATGCGCTTAACTGCAATTAAATGAGATTCTTTTGGAGATGATTGAAAACGTGCACATAAACACACACTGAACATAATATCTGGTCTACTGGCTGTCAAATATAATAAGCTACCAATCATACCTCGATATACTTTCGAGTCAACTGTCTTACCGGATTCATCTTTATCAAGTTTAGTAGATGGGCTCATTGGTGTTCCAGTTTCCTTAGCACCTTCCATCCCAAACTTCTTCAGCAATTCCTTAATATATTTTGATTGATTGATGAATGTCCCACTTTTTACTTGCTTAATTTGCAATCCGAGAAAGAATGTAAGTTCTCCCATCATGCTCATTTCAAATTCATCCTGCATAGTCTTAGCAAAAACTTGACACATATTTTCATTAGTAGCACCGAATATTATATCATCAACATAAATCTGAACCAAAAGAATATCATCATTTTCGTATTTAATGAAAAGAGTTGTGTCGATTTTTCCTCTTGAGAAACCTTTTTTAATCAAGAAACCACTGAGTCTCTCGTACCACGCTCTAGGAGCTTGTTTGAGTCCATATAGTGCTTTTGTGAGTTTGAAAACATGATTTGGAGAAATATGATTTTCAAAACCTGGAGGTTGCTCAACATATACCTCTTCATTTATAAAACCATTTAAGAAAGCACTTTTAACATCCATTTGAAAAAGTTTGAAATCTTTATAACAAGCATATGCAAGTAGCATTCGAATAGCTTCTAATCTTGCGACTGGTGCATATGTCTCATCATAATCAATTCCTTCTTCTTGATTGTAACCTTGGGCTACAAGTCGAGCCTTATTTCTAGTAATGACTCCGGACTCATCTTTCTTGTTTCTAAAAACCCATTTTGTTCCAATAATAGTATGATTTTTGGGTTTAGGAACAAGTGTCCAAACATCATTTCTTTCAAATTGATTAAGCTCTTCTTGCATAGCTAGAATCCAAGATTCATCAAGAAGTGCTTCATCAATATTTTTAGGTTCAATCTGAGATAAAAAAGCAGTATGATTGCAAATATTTCTAAGAGATGATCGAGTGCTTACACCTTGTGAAGGTTCTCCCAGAATTTGTTCCACTGGATGATCTTTCACAAATTTCCACTGTTTGGTTGCATCTCGTATTAAATTTTGATGATCTTTCCTGATGTCTCCATGTTGGACTTCCTCTATTGTGTTCTCTTTGTTGAGATTGAGACTTTCTGTATTATTTATACCTCCTGTTTCTTCATCAATGGATTTCTTGGAGAGTAGAGAATTAGATTCATCAAATACTACATGCATAGATTCTTGTACAGTTAAAGTCTTTTTATTGAATACTCTATAAGCTTTACTATTTGTAGAATACCCGAGAAAAATACCTTCATCCGATTTTGCATCAAATTTGCCTAAATTATCCCTGTCATTCAAAATAAAACATTTGCATCCAAATACATGAAAGTAACCAATGTTGGGCTTTTTCTCATTCCAAAGCTCATAGGGGGTTTTATCTAATTTAGACCTTAACATAACTCTATTTATAACATAACATGCAGTACTTACCGCTTCGGCCCAAAAATAACTAGGCAAGTTGTTCTCATTAAGAATTGTTCTTGCCATCTCTTGAAGAGATCTATTTTTCCTCTCTACTACCCCATTTTGTTGAGGAGTTCGAGGAGCAGAAAAATTATGCACAAAACCATTTTCATCACAAAATGTTTCAATATTTTTATTAACAAACTCTTTTCCCCTATCACTTCGGATACTTGAAATAGTATAGCCCTTTTCATTTTGAATTCTCTTGCATAACTTGGTAAAAGCATTATGTGCCTCATCTTTATGAGCAAGAAAGATGACCCAAGTATATCTAGAGAAATCATCAACAATAACAAAAGCATAATATTTTCCTCCTAGACTTGCAACTCTATTTGGTCCAAAAAGATCCATGTGTATCAGTTGCAGTGGTCTAGTAGTGGAAATATATTTCTTGGTTTTAAAAGAAGTTTTTGTTTGTTTACCAAATTGGCATGCATCACAAATTTTGTCTTTAAGAAAATTTGCCTTTGGTAAACCTCTCACAAGATCATTTTTTGAAAGTTTGGAAATAAGTTCCATGTTGGCATGACCTAGTCTTCTATGCCATAACCAATTAGTTTCATTTTGTACTGAAAAACAAATAGCATCTTGTGAGGTAATTTCTTCAAAATCGATTGTATAAACATTATTACTTCTAAAGGCAGTAAAACAAATGTTATAATCATGATCATTCAAAATAATGCACTTATCCATTTTGAAAGTAACTGTAAATCCTTTATCACATAATTGACTTATACTCAAAAGATTATGTTTTAGACCTTCAACAAGTAGAACATCTTCAATTATGAGAGAAGATTTATTACCAATTTTACCTATTCCCACGATCTTCCCTTTCGAGTTGTCTCCAAATGTCACGTGTCCTTCTTCTTTAGATCTAAGATCAAAGAACTTAGTCTTGTCTCCCGTCATGTGTCTTGAACATCCACTATCTAAAAACCATTTGTTTTTGCTTGTAGAGGACTTCATGCATACCTATAAAAACAATTAAAATGATTTTTCTTGGTACCCAAGTTCTTTGGGTCCTTTATTTATTAGTATTAGAAGAAACAAGATTTTTAGGTACCCATATGGCCCTAATAGTCATTGTATGTTTTCTTCTAATAGGACAAGTATGATAATTATGACCATTTCTATTACAAAAATTACAAATAGCATGTGACATATATGAAAATCTTGAATGATTATAATAGTATCCTTTTTTGACAAACTTATTATGAAAAGAATTTTGAATATTAGACTTTGATGTAGAAGGATTATCAAAGAAGTTTTTATAAGGTTTGAACTTTTGTTTTGGCATATATCCCAAGCCTGCCTTGTCAAAAACACATCTTTGACTACCAAGAAGTTTTTCAAAATTTCTTTTTCCATTCGTAAAGTTTTCAACAATATTTTCTAAATCAGTTTTCTTTTTCTTCAACTCAAGATTTTCGTCTTTCAAAACAATATTTTCTTTTCTTAAAATATCAATTTCGTTTGTTAAAGAAGAATTTTTCTTTTTCAAAGCAGTATATTTGATACCCAATTTTTCAAATTCTTCATATACCTCTTCTAAAACATTTTGCAATTCTTCATATGAAGGATTTTCAATATTATCAAAATTTGTTACCTCAATATCATCTTTAGCCATAAGACAGAGATTTGCTGATTCTTCATTGCTTGCTTCACTATCTGAGCTACTTGAATCATCATCCCATGTAGCTTTCATTGCTTTCTTGCCTTTGTTTCGATCTTTCTTTAGCAGGGGACAATCTGGCTTGATATGACCAGGCTTATTGCATTTATAACAAATTAAAGTATCATTTTTACCTGAATCTTTCTTGGAAAACTTTTTGAATGATTTCCTCGGAGGAGTTTTATTTTTCTTTAAGAATCTCTGAATTCTTCTTGTTATCATCGCAACTTCTTCATCTTTATCGTCATTTTCCTCATCTTCATCACTTTCACTTTCATGAGGAACAGCTTTAAGTGCCAAGCTCTTCTTTGGCTTTCCTTCTTCTTCTCCTCTTTTCAATGTGTACTCATGGGTGATAAGTGACCCGATGAGTTCATTCACTTCGAGCTTCTTGAGGTCTCTAGCTTCAAGAATCGCTGTCACTTTTGATTCCCAACGTTTTGGTAGAGAGTTGAGAATTTTTCTTACCATTTCCACTTTGGAATAAACTTTACCAAGAGCTGTCAAACTGTTTATGATGTTAGTAAAACGAGTGTGCATGCTAGAAATAGATTCATCATCATTCATCTTAAACATTTCATATTCATGAGTAAGAATATAAATTTTTGATTCCTTAACTTGAGAAGTTCCTTCATAAGTAACTTCCAAGTTATCCCAAATTTCTTTTGCCGTAGCACAAGTCATTACTCTATTAAACTCATTACCATTGAGAGCATTATATAATAAATTCATAGCAGTTAAATTCAAAGTATAAAGTCTATCGTCTTCACGATCAAACTCTTCTTCTTCCTTTTTGACCTTTACTCCACCAACCACTTTTGTTGGAATATAAGGTCCATTTACAATGCATTTCCAGATCTCTCGACCTTGAGCCTGAAGGAATATTCTCATTCTAACTTTCCAGAATGAATAATTGTCTCCACAAAAGAGTGGAGGCCGACTGCTAGATTGACCTTCACCAAATGAAGCTGCAATGTTAGCCATAAGATCTTAACTCAAAAGATAGTTAATCTTATAACAGAGCTTTAGCTCTGATACCAATTGTTGCCCAGATGACTAACACAAGAGGGGGGGTGAATTGAGTTGTATTTAAAAAAAAAAAAAAATTATAAATCAAATATACAATATCAAATATAAACAAAATACGAAATAGCAATAAATATAAAGAGTAAGGGTAAGAGAGAATCAAACTCAGTATGTTAACGAGGTTCGGCCCCACTGCCTACGTCCTCGCCTCAAGCTACCCCTTGAGGATCCCCGAATTCACTATTCAACCTCCTTCAGGTGGAGGTAAAAACCTATTACACCTTTGAACAACACCGCTACAAAGGATCCGTGTAGAACACCCTCTACACTTGCAATCACCTTACACGTGGTGATTCAACGATTCCCTGTGTAGAACACTTTCTACACGCACAAGGGTTGTACACACCCTTTTACTGATACAAGAATTGATAGTGGGTAGAATATCAGAAAACACTCCTCAATGAGTGAAATAAGAACAATACAGCACAACCTATATCTCTCAAAATGAAAAAGGATTAAGGCTCAATGCTTAGAGAAGAGAGAATGAAAGCTTTGAATGAGAGTTGTATGCTCTTGGTGTTGTGAATGTGAAGCTCTCAAATGATCTATTTATAGGCATATGAGACTTCATATTCAAATTTAAAAAGATTCACATGTCAAAGACATCATCATTCATTTTTCAAAAATTTCAAACCTAATCTTTTTACTTTTTGCATGTGACAAAATGAGCACACTTTACTTTTCAAAAAATTCAAACCTAATCTTTTACTTTTTGCATATGACAAAAGGAGCACACTTTACTTTTCAAAATTTTCAAACAAAGGCATCTTCCTTTTGCATAAGTCAAGAAAAGCATCAATCACTTTTGAAAATATTCAAATAAAGCATGCACATGTGAAAGATGACAATCAATTATCTTTCAAAATATTCAAATTTAATTTTCAAAAATATTCATGCACATGTGGAAAATGTATTTTAATGCTTTATGATAAAATATTAATTTTTGAGTCTTAATCCTAATTTCGAATTTTGAAGAGATTTACAACATTACTCTATGACTTTAATGTGAACTTGTTCCCTTCTTGCTCATGCTTGGTTCCTTGATGTGCTTGACTCCATTGTGTGGACAACTTGAGTTTGAGACTCCTTCATTCTTTGAATTCATTTGTTATCATCAAAATCCATGTGTAAATATATAATTACACAAAACTTGAAATCTTAAATTCAACAATAACTTCCTCTAACTAACCTCTAGGGAGCCATAAAAACCAAATATAAGCCATATGTATCTCTGGCCCTCCCTTGATACCTAGCCACTTATATGCCTCAATGAGAAATTTTGAATCTCAACTCTCACGTCAGACTTCCACACAAGCACCAACCCCTCACTCCTACCTACTGGAGCAAAAAACAAAAAAAAAAACACCCATGAAAACCTAATATACTTTTCAAGACTTCCATTTTTTACGATTTCAGTATTGTTTCCATTAAGAATACCACTGTGGGACACTTCTCCTTCACCATCTGGTAAAGATCATGATCTGTCCGAGGGCTCCCAGGCTCTCGGTAGTTCCAACTTATAGATCCATAAGATAATCCACTGATCCATCTCTTAGTTTAGCACTTTTCCTACCTTAACATGGAATCCCGTAGTATTTCCTTCCCAATATTTCTATCTATGCAAACCTTACCAATCAAACTTCTATTCTCACAATTTTGCAATTTATCCCAATCATTAACTTGAATCTCCACTTCTAACTTTTCTTCATCATTGAGACTTAGTTGATTCCATACTTCACTCAAATCCACCACAGCCGCTGGCAAACTCCTCCAAATGTGGGACTAATGTGCTCTACTCAATGGGAGTAGAGAGTTAACCTTCCCCCTCTTTCGCCCTTTAGTTGACGATAGATATCAATGTTTGTAATAATTGAGTATTATTTATAAATATAATTATATTGAGTATTTTTGTTTCTTACGTCATCATAGATTGTATTAACACATTCAACTGGGCATATGTAACTTGCACGCATGGCCTTTGCTAGTGTGTGTGTATAAGTCCCCCTCTTTCGGCCTTTAGTTGACGATAGAGAGATGAGTATCAATGTTTGAGTATTATTTATAAATATAATTATATTGAGTAATTTTGTTTCTTTCATCATCATAGATTGTATTAACACATTCAACTGAGCATAAGTAACTTGCACGCATAGCCCTTGCTAGTGTGTGTGTATATATATAAGTTTTCATCATTTTTGGTGGAGGAGTGCTACTCCCACTGAGATGGATACCGAATGGTGTATTCTTTTTTTTTCAATGTATTTTTTGTGCATTTTTAAAATAAAAATAAAAATTGCAATACTAAGAAATAAGTAAATACAAAAAATAAAAAGTTATTATCCATATAAAATATTGATACACTTTACCATTTCTTTTTGGATGGTGCTAGCGGCCCGCCCAGCACTTATCACTAGGAGTATCACAAGCACAAATATGAGAATTCTTTTTTTTATCATTTTTTTGTAAAGATTTTTTTAACATCCCTTCATTGAAAAAAAAATAAAAATATATATAATTTCATGAATAACCACTTTCTTAATTATTAAATAAAAAAATTAAAATACATGAGCGATAAGATTGATAGGCTCCCTTAATATTTTCCTTTCTTTTTTATGGGTAGCTAAATAGGGTACTTGTCGTCGACAAATACTATTGATTTTTTTTTTTCTTTTTTTGGCCTTCAATTTGCCCACTTGGTGTGCTTACTGGTGCAAATTGTTTTTCTTTTCTTTTTTTGCTTTTTATCTTAAATATTTTTAATATATTTAAAACATTTTTAAAAAATTAAAAAAAAATACCAATACACTAATAGTCACTTCCTTAATGAGAAAGTAAAACAAAAAATTAAAAAGTTAAATACATGAGCGATTAAAATGAGGATGTATACTAACTTTATTCTAGAAATGAATTTGCATTGCTCAGGAAGTGTCATTAGGTACTACTTGTGGTACTAATTGCATTGTAATCTCTCTTCCTTCCATTTGTCACTTCCCTTACCCAAACCAGAGAGATATATCCAGCAGACCAGAAAAGCTCCGACTCTAACCGATTCTCATTCTTCCTTGCACTATAAACTGGGCCTATGAGTTGTTGCTTCAGTCCTGTACGAATCAATACTGATAAGACACACACAGACTCAGTTTTATACACTGAAAAACACCTTAACCATCCACCTATATGAAATCCAAACCGAAAAGAACCATTAAGATCAACAAGTTCTTGTGTTCAAGGGAGGAGAGGAGAGAGGAGTTACATAATCTCCACATGCATAGCTAGCAATTTTTTGTGTAACATATAAAACCATAGAGTAATGCACTCATCAAAATTTTTACAAATTTTTACACATCAGTATCTTAGTATGAGATAAACTCATGACTAAATACATTTCTGTTTCTCACACCAAGCCTTCTTCCAGCCAAAAATTAAAGCAAGCCACACAGTCACACTGCACAAACCAGAATGCACACTGAGATTTTGAATTTGAAGCTCACTGAGATGGTAAGCCAAGATTGCTTGTTCCCTGCCCTGCTTACCATCTTTACTTTTTGTGAAGAAGGTGAGCAAGGTTACGAAGTTCCTCAAACGCATGCATTGTTTCTGCATCAAATCCTCCTGCAAACTGCATCAACCACGAAAAAAAATAATCAATATTTCAACAGAAACCCACCCTTTGTCAACTCATGCTTTTTTTTTCCTTTTTTGTTTTTATTTTTGGTGGGGGGGGGGGGGGGGGGGGGGGGCGCATATGTCTTTGTCTCTTAGTGACCAAACGAAACATATGAAAGTAAAAGACACTAGTTTGTTAAAATAAGCAAAAATTATTATTGATAATGGAAAAACCTGATGGATTCTGAATGCAAATCGCACTCCTTGAAGGAGCATATAGTCCATTGCAGGATCCTTTTCTAGAGCTGCCTTTGACTGAAGTTCCATAGCTACCCTCTTTATGTATTTATTTGCCAACTTGACAGAGCCAAATTTTATCTGCAACATCCAGTGTTACAATTAATTGCCAAGTCAAGTCACTCAAGGTATTCTATAAGATGCAACGTCCAGGGGTCATAAAAGTGCAAATGGTATTTTGCTTAGTGCGAAACAGAAATATGTCGTGACACTATGGGGCTCAACAATAAATGGAACCCATGTATAACTATATACGAGACTGAAATTTAAACAAGAAAGACTGAATAGTTCATATTTATCATGTCACTTTCTTTCATCATAAATAACCATTATTCTGAAATCCGTATGCTAAGTTTCTTTTGTGTCAAGAATAGGTTAACAAGTTTAGATATCTCAACTTTGAATGGTATGTGGATTTGAATGGTATAAAAGTTTTCTTTTTGAATATTACTGATATTTTGTCATAAAATCATATAAAAAAAAGTTTGTGAGAATGAAGATGAATGCTATTATGTACCTTGCTTATGATACCGTTATCAAGTATCCAATCTGTGGGAATGTGAAATTCTTTGCAATTACGCATCAATGAATCCCTCGTTCGATGGAGGTTATAAACAATACGCTCCATCCTGACAGTGGAAATTGTTAACAAATTTTCATGTAAAACATATTGGATTCCTAAGCAAACAAATATTTCATGAAAATCAATACAAATGCAGAGCAACTAAACTCCCGGGTTCTTACTTCTCTGACAATGAAACCATTTTCTTCAGCGCGATGTCACATGGCAATCGAGGATCATCTTTGTAAGAAGACACCTCAGATTCCAATTTCTTAAGATCTCGATATGCAAATGCTGCTTCTCGCAATGTGTCAGCTTTCTTCTCTGGCCAATCAAAGTGCTTTAGGACTGCCCTTTCATCCACCTTAAAGAAGGAAGCAAACAAAACAATGACAATAAACAATCCACTACAGTTATCTTATGCTTACAACTAAAAAACAAGAAGAAACAATCCACGTAACTATCATCTTCTGCTGTGACTAACAAGATCTTTAATTGATGCCAAGAAAATAAAAGGCTAAATAACCAAGAATTGAGCCAAAACTTCAACTAAACCGAGTATGAACGCCAACTAACAGGGGGGTCGGCTACAATGGCTCTTTCAAATATAGAATCCATGTATAAAGATGTAATGAAAATTTTACACTGGCTGTCAACCTAATGCAACCCCCCCCCCCCCCCTTATTCTGGCTTGGGACAGGTTATGCAAAACATCTATGAAACCAAAAGCATGAGAAAATTACATAGGTTATTTCTTGTAAGCCATTAAAATTTCAGTGTTGCATTTAATTTATTATCTTTGTCGTCAAATTCATTTATAACTTGCATACATAAATTATATGTGAGGAGAAATGGCCAAAAAAAGTGAAGTTCTTTACGATTTTTGGAAAAATGAATTGTGCAATTAAAATGGTGATTCTCGAAGTGACAGCGATCTACTCACAAGAAAGCAAAGTTCATCATCAAGCCACTTCACGAATGCCACAACATCTTCAATGTCCTGGTAAACTGCACCATTCACCTCTCTTATCAATGAATTTACAAATTCTCCTTGAGTCTCAACGTCTGCCTTAATCTGTGTAAGGTACAATAAATGAACTTTATTAAGGAAGAGACTAAAGCACTATATGTAGAAAAACATACAGAGACTAAAACTATGAAACTGTACATTTCATTATACTTTAAACTGATAAGCAAGAAGTATTAAGACTTTGGTTCTCAGATTAGCAAATTAAATCATCCTATAAGACGCATTTTTGTTACTTTTTTCTCTTTGATTCAGATGTTCAAAAAAGCATCTAACTGGGAACGTAAATTTGGCGGCATTATATACGTTTTCAATCAAAATCCTTCATCGTTCATATAACTAAATCTTTTACCTGAAAAAGGAGGAGA
The DNA here is from genome assembly GCA_011037825.1 of Carya cathayensis. Taxonomy (NCBI): domain Eukaryota; kingdom Viridiplantae; phylum Streptophyta; class Magnoliopsida; order Fagales; family Juglandaceae; genus Carya; species Carya cathayensis. Next base: position 363,030 of record QGSO01000472.1, read on the forward strand.
AAAAACTTACAGCAAGCAAATGTGATGATCGGTTCTCAATCTCCCCAATCATGCTACTACGAACATTTGCAACATCTGGGGCATCACACATTCCACCATTTGAAGAATCCTTTCTAGAATCTCTCTTCATGAGTGAATGGTAAAACTCGACTACTTGTGGGGCTCGCTTGACCATTCCTGCAGTACTTCTCACAGAAAACTTGGGAAGTGGTGGGGGAGGTGGAGGTGGTGGCGGTGGCAGTGGAATTTGAGCAAGACCCTCATCCGTAGGTCCACTAGATATGGAACATGAGGGCCTTGGAGGGGGATTTGGAATACGCAAGGCCCTTTTCTCAACATCTAGAGAAGCTGAAATTTTATTGCCTTCATGGCAATTGCCAAAAACCTGTGGTCTATAAGCTATACCTAAATCATATTTTTGAGAAATTAATGGCTCTACTTCTTTTTCCATGTCTGTTGTACACGTAAAACAATCAGATTGTCTTCTCCTACTTAATGCCTGCTCTTCGGGACAGCATTTGGCTCCACTTATGGAGTGCCTTCTCCTGGGACTACTCATTTCCTCCAAATCTACCCAATTTTCATCCAAAACTTTATCTGGGCATTCTAAAGTTGGCATATCTTCTTCAGTAATAGGCCATTTCTTTAACTTCTTTATCAGGTTTAATCTCTTTGCACTCGTACATTCCAAGTACTCATGGCTTTGGGAAGACAATGATCCGACAATTTCACCGCTCCTCTCAATTGAATGGGGACTAGATGACTTATCAGAGTTTGTTGTTGAGCATGAATTGCGCAACTCATTCCTTAAGCATGAATTCACCCATCTCAAGTAGGCAAGCTCCTCAACCTCATTCAATCTGCTCATCTGTAGTCCTTCAACTTGTTTACACAGATCTTCATTTGTGTGTCTTAGCAAAGATGCTTCAGCTTTAATTTTTGCAACAATGTCACTCTGTCAGTCAACAAGACATCATACTGTTAGTAAAGAAATTGAACAAGTTTAATGAATTTAAAGCCTAAACTTTGGAAGGAAAACGAATTGAAGCACAGGCAGTCTAAAATCGAGTAAGAACCCCACGATTGTTGCCAACAAAACTGAGGAAGAACAGCTTTACATAACATTTCTGTACTCGTTGTCGATAAATTTATGAAAAATGAACCACTAAAAGGATAAATAGCATTATACCCAGATAAACCAGGAGACATAGATAAGTTGCACTAAAAGGATTAGAAATAATCTCTCTCTTGGGCCGTTAATCCTCTAACGAGGATAATTACCATAACTAAATCAAATAAGATGATTAGAATAAATCTTTTCTTGTTTGGATCACTAATAGGAAATCATCACAACTGAAGCACCCTATGTAACATTTTCCCAGTGACAAAACAGACAGAGCATTAGGCCACCAAATGTTTCCATTAAAAAGAACAGTTGCAGATAATACCTCAGAAGCCTTAGCAAGAGAAGCCGATTGAGACTCCAAAGAACTAAGCCTGCAAGCAAGGTTCCTCTTTTCAAGCTGCAGCTCCTTGTTCAGGCGCCTCAACTCCACAACCTCCATTTCAAGACTCTCTGACGACAATGCAATCGAATTTTCATTGTCCTCTCCTCGAGACACCTGCTCATGCCTTTCCGAAATCAAAGTTAATGATGAAATTTGCTCAGAAAGGCTCGCCTTTTCTGCTTCTAACAACCCAACTTTCCGGACTAGATCATCCAATTCATTCTTCTTCACTTCTAGTTCCCTTTCAAGTTCTAAAACTTTTGGGTTTCTCTTACATTCTGACAGTTCAGCTTGTAGCTTGAATTCCCTTTCCTTTGATTCTTGCAGCAGGCTTCTCAGATGATCTAGTTCGACAAATAAATCGCGAGAAGATTGTCTCCGATGCGTTTGGTACCCTTGCGGGTGGATTTGAGCGGCAGTCACCGAGCACGACAAATCCCCGATTAGTGACCGCTTGACGCGTGCATGGGATGGCACAAACGCGTTCTTCTGATTGACGGCGTCGGAGTTGGTCAGCGGATGTTTCTTGGTTTGAACCGTCGCCTGCTGCGCCTTGGGTTTCTTGTCCGCTGAGAAGCCCTTTACTATTTGGGATCCCCACGAAGAAGCGGACCGGAGCCTTGAAGGGTGGCTGTTTCCTTTGGTATTCTGAGGCTTTGGAATCTGATTTTGATCGGCGAACTTGGACACTTTCGTCCGGTTCTCTGATGGGTGTTCTTGTCTCATTGTTTACGATATTCACTGTAGTATAAGGCTTTTAAAGACCCAAAAATCAAGGATTTTGCTTTTTCAAAACCCCCAGCAACCAAATTTCACGCAGGGAAGAGCCAGAAAGAAATTGAAGCGAGCTGGAGCTACGAAGACCAAATTTGGAGCATTTTCTCACTCCAAAGAAAACCCAGAAAATAATGAGAGGAGCCCTTTCGTTTTGCTTTAACTCTTCAAAAATATGAGCTGAGAAGAAAAATAGGGGGAAGGATTTGAACTGTGCAGTGGAGCTGATGATTAGTGCGTTTTGAAATGGAAGCGTAATGTAAGCTCCAATTCCAAGATCATATACTTGCTGAAGAAAAAATATGGCAGCTTTTAGCTTTATTACAACGTTTTGAATTTTTGAAATTTGAATGTGGCCCTTCGCTCCTGGGAGAAGAATACGAGGTGGAATGGCAACGGTCGTATTCCGTGTCTGAGCCCAACCCCACGTGTGCGGGGAAATATGATCGCAGATGAAGGGTATTCATGTCTTTAGACCAAAACACTGTCATGGAATTTCGGGTTTAACGCAGACTTTTTGCTTCTTCCGAAGTCAGGATTGCCATAAATTTTACAGAGAGACGAAATCACCCTTCCGGTTTCAGAAAGTAAAATTTCTGTACTAGTTTTGTGAAGAGTGGTGCTAGGGCCAACACCTTTGTCTACCGAATAGTATAAATAAATTTTTTTATTTTTGTTTGTATTTTTTTAAAACATTTTCTAAATCTATTTCAACATTTTTAAAAATAAAAAAAACTATTAAATCATTAAAAAATATTTTCTTAATTATTAAGTAAAATAATTTTTTTAAAAAAAATTCAAATACAAAATAGGTATACACTCTTTCAATGGCTCTATCATTTCTCTTTTGACCCTCTCTAATCGAAAAAATAAATTTTGAATTGAAGTAGTTAGATGCATATTAAAAGCCTATTTATCACGTAACAAAGAGCCATAATACCTTATGATTTATCAAAATTAGCCTCATTTATTTTCATAACACTTTTCAATTCATCTCATTTAATTATTATAATTTTTTTAAATTTTCACATAATAAAATAAATAATTTAACTGTTTCAAATTTCAAAACAATAATAATATTAAAATATATATATATTCTAACAAGATTTTATTTAATTTTTAACTTTTATCTCGTCTTATTTTATCTGTAAAAACAAACAAGAAGATTCTTAATTTTATAGCATTCCACATTAAGAATTACTCAGCACATTGATTAAGTTTGAACAAAAACCTAAGTCAAGGCTAAACCAATTACCAAACATCCAAGAAGTGCCTGCCTAACCATAGGGTTTACAAGCACATGAAGAGGCCGGGGGAAAGGCATCATCCGTCAGTTTATGATGAAGATTTCAAGTTGGCAGTAGTGTGCAAAAGGAATAAAACCAAACTGGATCATCACCTCGTAATACATCTTAAAGTTACAAGTCATAAACCCTATTACCAAGCTAGAAGACATGGAAAAGGGGGACCATATATGCTAGAGACAAAACCCACAAATGAGTAGTGACACAAAGCTTCTCAAAAAAGAAAAAGAATAAATATAGACATGCCTAAGTTTGGCTTGGTTTTGTTATAATAGGATAAGATCTTCTATTTTGATTATAACTCCAAATTCAAATTGCCAAATACTTGTGGTCGTTGGCATTACCAGCTTCCAAAATGGAGGTATGGAGTTCGAAACTCCCCTCCCAAAATGTATTTAAAAAAATCCAAATTCAAATTAGACTAAAGAGGTTAAAAACCAAGAAAAAATATCTATCTTTAAGTTAGTTTATCAACATATCCGATACACTGCTTTACCATAATGGATACCATATCAACCGATATGTTTACAATAAACATATTAGCTTATAAGTAGCAAAACTCTCAAAAATTACTTATGATTAAAGTATTTTTATTTTATTTTTATAATTGTAATGATTACCACATCAAGCAATGTGTTTTCAGTAAACACAATGGCTTCTAAGTAGCAGAACTCTAAAAAAACTACCTGTAGTCATGTGGATTGCCACGTATTCACATCTTTTAGGGATTGATTTTTCATTTAACCCAATATATTATTTGCTAACTCTTGATATTACTCATTTATTATAAATTTCTGTTTGATTATTAAATTACAATCATAAGCAGCATATTACCAGTTTTTTGAAAAATCATTTATTGCTTAGAATAGATAATATTAAAAAAAAAGTTTAGAATAAACAATATAATAGATTTGAAAAATAATATAAAATACAAAACTTGGAAGTAGATTTATAACTGAAGATAAGTGATCAGTTAATTAGAATAACAATAATTAAGATTAATGACGTTTTTACGTTTACTAATATCAAATGATGTCGTTAAAAAATAATTAATATAAATGGGCCAACCAACTCAACAGTCAACACACATGGCTACACTGCCGACAGCACATCAAGCCCATTCTTTGTTTTGGCCCATATATTAACAATCTCGCTCAGAGAGACTTTTCAAGTTCTTATTGAATCAATGAATGGTAAGACCTTTAACGTAAAGAAACATAGATATAATAATGCTATTTCTAATTATAATTTTTACTTATTAGAACCACAAGTGTTGATGTGTTAGCTATTGATATACTGAAAATTATGAAATCGATAATTTATAATTTAAATTTAAAAATAAAACTAATAAATTGAGTTTTGTACGTAAAATTTTAAATACATATAATATTATTCATAAAGAAATCAAAAATTTTATGTGCACTCATATTTAGGTACTCCTTGTAATATGATTGATCGCTTCACTTTTTTTTAATAAAAAATGACTGATTTGGCTAATCATATCAGTAGAGTGCGTAAATAATATGCAAAGTTGATTTTATTTAAGAGCATTCATATCCTATTTCCCATAAAATTTCCTATAATTTAGCTAAAAAATACATTTCCTAAAATTTTTTCCTAATTTTTACTCATCTTTCAAAAATCTCCTACATCTCATTCCCTATCATTTCTCTATTCTATTAAAATAATATTTGTCTATTATTTCTTTATTACTTTTTTCTCTCACTTCCATTTACAAACTTAACTACTCAATATTTTTTTCTTATGTTTTAAACTATTACTCTAGTGAATATTTTAAACAAAAATTTAAATTATTTTTTTGTGGATATGATAATGTTTTCCAATTATTTTTTTCTATTTTTGTAATTAATTAAATTATTTTAAAATTATTATTTAAAACGATAACAAATATGAGTATGAGCGAAAATATAGATGATTTGAAGAATAATTTATTTTATATATTAGAATAAAATATTGATAAAAATTAGTTTAGTGGATGAATAGTAATTTACTATATTTGGAGAACTACGATTCATTTCATGAATATCTTACCTAAAATAAGGATTCAGATGTAGGAAATATTTTGATTAAAACCACAAAATAAACTTCAAATTATAAGAAAAATGATACTTTAGAGTATCGGATGTAAATGCTCTAAGGTAACTAAAAAAAACACCACTTGAAATCTCTCTTTAATTGTTCTTTGTGATTTGGTGGTAATTAGATGCAAGCTTAATCAATCCATAAAAGAGGGCATGAATTTGCACTTGGTTTGATGCTGCTTAGAGAAGCTTGGAACCCATTGTCGGCACGTTTTAAGCCCCAAGATGAAAATGTAATGTCGGGTTGTAAGTTTATTGTCCCCTCTTTTGGTAATAGTTATATCTATCTTTTCTTGTCCGTCTGCATGGGGGATAGGACGTGACTCTCCCAACACACATTGTCTGACATGTAACCTCTTATCATATATCATTTACTACTAGGACCTACAACAGTCAAGGTCAAAGCTAAACGACAGACCATACATCCATATGATAGGGATATAAATTTGTGAATTTTAGTCATTTAAAAGAAAAATTTATAGTTTTCAAGATTTTTGGAAAACTAAAGATCGAATCTCCCTTCTCATATATATATATATATATATATATATATATATATATATAAAATAATAATAATTATAACTATATCAGTCTTAAGATTTTGTGAATATCAGCTATGCCTACATCAATTCAATCAGGATCCAGAGTTTTCGTCATCATTGCCGTGTTTGGTGCATATCCACTCATTGCAATTAAGACCATGACTGACCAGACCAAACTTAAAGCTAATTCAAGAGAAGTTGAGTTTTTCTTGCATGTGTTGTTGATAATATTGATCTAATTTGTCCACTTTGAAGTGAAGTCGAAAACATTGACTTCTTGAGTTTTTCTTCCAAATGTTTGCTGATCTAGGTATGTTTGGTTATGAAAAGTTTTCAAAATGTTTTGATACACTCATTTTAGATGTATTGTGTAATGTTTTTTCGATGAGATGCCCAAACCACTTAGATTATATATTTTAAAAGGATTAGCCAATGATACAATTGAAGTCCTCATTAGAACATTATAAAAAGTAAGAACTTTTCTTTTTCAAATAATATGAAATCTCATACACTACTTACTATTATCACTTTTTATAATAGAGAATCACATTGTTTATTCAATTTTGTGAAAGTAAATAAAAAAAAATCTTGATTTTTAAATATATTTTGGACTGTTGCAGTTTGTGAGTACTTATAGATAGAATTGAAAGTAGTCATTTAAAAGAATGGGTGATGGGCCTCTGCATCCCCACTGCTCCTGCCCACCACCTCAGACTAAACCACCTCAGACTAATCAACCAAACAACCATGCAGGGTAGGTGATGGTGTAATTGCAAGATACTGAGAAGTAAAAGTTCTTGCTTCTATGAGGATGAACAGACCATTATTTCCAAACCCTATGCTTGCTGAGTCCTTTGCTGCACTTCAGGCTACTTACTATATTTGGGATTGAGCAGGGATTACAAAAGATCATTCTAAAAGGAGATTCATTACTTGTTGTCAAGGCCATCAAAGATTTAGACGAAAGCTGGGACAACAAAGGGATGATAATTGCAAATATTAAATGTTTGCTCTCTAAATTTGTTAGTTGGTCTGTAAACCATGTTAAAAGGGATGCAAATAATAATGTCGCTCATGCTCTAGGTAAGACTGCTCTGTTAGTTGACACGGAGGGATTTTAATTGTATTCAATCTCTCTTGTAAAGATCATTCTCAATAATGCTATGTTTTTTCCCATAAAAAAATGTTTCTAGATAGAAAACAAAAGTAATCAAATAATTACATTTTATGTTTCAAATAGCTTAGTTAAAATGGGAAAGGTGTCCTCTTTAACAAAAGCTAGCTCTAAAAAGGCCTTGGATTCTGAATACTCTCATGATCAAGAAATTAGGGAAAAACGAAACTTAAAACAAATTAACCTACGCAAAAAAAGTAAAACATGAATTGCGAGGCAATCAATAAACATTAAAAGAGCCATATATCATGGACTTAACATGTGCATGTGCAACAAATTTGGAGGGTAAAAATAAAAACCCAACAAACCCAAGAAATAATTAGTAAAACTAGAAATAATTGCGCAGCAAAGCCACTTAAAATAGCAACCACCACGCCATATGGATTGAAACTGTGTGATCGATGCTTAGAATCTGGCTTAAATTACTGGCTTCTAGTTCTGCTATGTGGATTCTTTCAAATATCAAACTATTTTTTTTTTTTTATCACTAAATGGTTGGGATTTTACCATTTCGCCATTTTCCATCTTTTGTTTTTAAATGCACTAAATATGGTTGGAAAATGTTAAGTTGCCTCCACCCCTGTTGATAAATAATTCACTTCTCTTTTTTTTTTTGAAAAAAAAAATGACTGAAGGCCCTGTGACTTGGGTACAGTTCTAACAATTAAGAACGGAACTTGTTAGATGCAAAACGCATGTCCCTTAATCTAAGACATGCATGATTAATTCATTAATGAGTTACCATGATATCTCTCATTGTCATAGAAGATATGCTAGCTTATGTGAGATCACATGTGTGGCCATCAAATTCAAGTGGATGTATGGCACATGTCAGACATCCTTTAATGTGAAGATGCTGCGCGCATGGATTGTTAGTTAGTTTCAACACCCATAATTCATAAATAAATGTTGGCAAATTAGCTAAGCTATCACCGCCCTATGGTTATACCTCACCAAAGTTTTCGACCTTTTGCAAAGTGAAGATATCTTAGTTGGAGTGAAATTGTAGGCAGGCAGCAGGCTGTTGAGTTAATCGTACGTAACGTACCTAATGCACCCAACGCATCATGCAAGCATTTGTAAGTACATTATCATAATGATCTATCTTCCTTCTTATGATTTTTGTCCTTTCGATCTCTTTCTTTTTTCTAGCTCTGTAATTTCTATTTAGAATTACCCTTTTTGTAACATTAGAAACACTCTTTTCCTTTCCTTTTTTTCAATATTAATAATAATAAAATAAAATAAAAACCAAAGCTCTTTTCGCCATAGAAAGCCATGCATGAGACACCATGCATTCATATGCAGCTGAGTTGGTAAGTAACACGTACACCACGGCCAGCGTTATCAACTTTATAGTAAAGAGCTGAAAAGCAACCATCCATACGTCACTATAAAAAAAATGGACTATTACGACCAATTAATAGCAACGAAAAGAGTATTAGCAACCAAAATTAGTTGCTAATACTCTTTTCGTTGCTATTAATTGGTCGCAATAGTCCATTTTTCTTGTAGTGCATACAACTCATCAGCTAGCAATAGTTATGTTATAATCTACTGATTAATCAAGGTAGTCTTCGAAATCACTTGAGTGATGCACATTCAATTCGTTAATCTAATCCTTAAGGAGATGTCCTCGATCTTTTTATAAAGATAGATTTTTTATAAAGAGAGGACATGAACTGTGACCACACGAATATGCTATTTTTCCACTATAGATTAGAGTTTTTAATTATAAAGATACAGTACATAATCAAAGTCAAGGTGCCGTCCACCTCCCTTGAAAAAATAGAGCATGGTTTCCCAATGGTTACTTATATTAGCTAGGGCTTTACAAGAATCTTGATGACTTCAGCTTTGATCGCTAATTATGTGGACGGGATGATGATCCACACTGGGGTGGACCTTGGACATGACAATTGATCAATGCTTAAATATTTGAAGATACTTTTAAGTAGTACTACTTTTGGTGCAGCCTGCAGCCATACTCAACAACGACATGTGAGCTTTCAAATTATAAAATAAGCACCCAATGCAATTGCAAGCTTTTAATTACTTCAATTTGCACCATAAACAAAGATTATTTTATAAGCTAAACCAACCCTTTCTATTTTTTATTTTTATGTATTAGCTAGGAAGCACACAGACGGACGTTGGTCCTAATGCCCGGCCCCAATATTCATGATTCAATTATCCAACACATGATAATGATATAATCAATTATTTTGAAAATCTCTTGATGTGTTAATTAGACGGCTGGATTTGAGGATAAGTGATGCTATATATAGTTTTAGAGTTTTCAATTTCTGTACACATATTTTGAACAAAAGTGATGTTCATCATTAAAAATTATACGTGAATTCTAGATTTACCTACTTTCTTAAAAAACAGAACTTGTACGTAGAGTTTTGAATACTGTTTTGATGGTCGTTTTGGTTAATGCATTGGAACGAAATATTTTGATACCGACACCATTTCGGAATAGTCTATATATAATAAATTAATTATATATGTATAAATTATATTTTAAAATAACATCAATGCAAATCTTTAAAAGTTAAAATATATATTTATAAAACTCAATAATACTTCTAAGTTTTCAATCCAATTATTTAAAAAAATAATTACTGATCATCTTTATCATGAAAAGGGGAATAGGAATTTGATTTTCAGTCTTTGAGAAAAGGGGATTAAAAAAAAAGTTAAGAAAAATAGTTTACAGATGTGAGAATTTAAGTGAAAATTATGAAAAAAATCAAAATTTTTACATTAATTACAAAAAAAATAAAAATTACAGCCAGTACACCGAAAACTTGCCAGTATTGACCAAAACACACCGGTACAATCAATATTTGACTCAATACGAAACATATAGCCTTCCTATACAAGTCACTATCCCGACATGGTAAACACTGGCTAATATCGTACGAAATTTAAGATATAATTTTTATATTTTATAAATGTAAATATCTATCATTTGTGATATGATAGGATGATTTGAATTTGTGGAAACTCTATGTTTGAATGATTTATTAAAATTTGGGTTTGTAATTGGATTAGGACGGAAATGTCAAACCACATTAGAAAGCATCTTTTTCGATTATTAGTTGCCCCAATCTATAGCAATAAATAAATAAATAAAATTTGGGCCAAGCAAAAAACTTGGTCATCGGCTGCGCGTAAGAAGTCAATCCCGAGTTAGGTGGAGCACATAGAAATTGAATAATAAACAAAGACCGATACCGCCTGCCTGCCTAATTTCCTAATTCCGACGTCTAGCTTATTTAGGATCACGACAACTAGCCCGCCATTTGTCCTATTATAATTATGAATATTTCATTATCCATGTTTAAATTTAAATCAATTAAATTATATATATGTAAATCATATCTTATAATAATCAAACTTTAAATTAGAATTTATAGGATAAATAAAAATTTTAAAAATAGAGTAATAATAATACATATATTGCACTTCTATTTCACCTATATAAATATGACACTTTTCATTAGTGTTATTGTAAATTTTTTTTATTGTATTTAAAGAAAAATTTAAAATTAAAAAATTATTGTACATGTTAATGGATTGTGTTAGGATTTGATATTTTGACACGAAACTTAACGGATCGGGTTTGAGTTTACCTATATGATATAATATACATACCTTGACAAAACACAAACATGACTCGTTAACACGAATCGATGCCCTTACAATTTAATAAGGCTAAGAGACTGATGGCCTAAACGACATATAATCCGGTTCTTCACATAGAAAATTTAGATTCGAAATACCTCATTCTCTTGTATAAAAAAGAAAAAAAAAATTATTTAGTAAGATAAGAGTTTAGTATATGAAGTTTTTCATAAAAATAATGCACAACCCCATTCATATGTCTATCTCCCTCAAACTTTGAAGAAATTTAATTTTTCTCAACCAAAAATAAATAGTATGTTTCAAATGAATTAAAATAAATAGGAGATGGAGGAATAAAGTATCATGAGAAGTATAAAAAATAATACAGGTGGATTGGAAAGTAACAAATGATGACTTGGCCACGACGACGTCCACGATGGGCAACTTCATTATTGGATTCAACGCTAGCTAGCTTCACGATCGAGATATTTAGCTACAATCCTAAATACAATGTCTTTGGAGGGATTTTATTTTTATTTTGTTATTGTTTTAGGGGTCGATTGAACCAAAGATCACTACTTATATTTTCTATATGTTTTGACACTGATTTGCCTGCCGGGGACGTCCAAGCTGAGCCAGCTGGGTGTGGTGCTTTCTGCCTTTTGACTTTTGTACTGAACATGCATGCGTGCTTGCCTGCCTGCCTTTCATGTATTGCTAGCTACTTATAAGGTACATTTTTATGAATATTAGGATGTTGAGTTCCTGTCTTAATTTATATGGTCTTATATATACAGGTAATTAGTATATGTTTTTAAAAAACTATAAATAAAAATTTATGTGATTTTGGGAATATGGTATATAGAGGGTCAATTTGTGAGAAAATAAAAATATGTTTATGATTTTGTGTTACATTTTCGTGCATGCGTGGACACGGACAAGGGTGTCCCACGCTAGCCACAATGTACATGCGTGGACACGCCAAACTAGGAGTGCCACATTGTTGGAGTCATCGGTCTCGACCCAAAACACCAAGTCCTCCACGCTAATGGTGGCCTTGTGATGACCGAACCTTGGTTCCTCTCTTGCTTGGCTCACGTGCAAAGGTGGTCAATATGACCTCTTGGGGATGGTGAGGTTAAGTGTTTAGACTAAGATGGGTATATGGAGTGATGAAAAATGAAGAGGGATGGTGTGGTTCAAGGGTGATGGGTGCACAACACAAGTGTGTGCTAGTGTAGGCGCCACTTGGAAAATAGTTTAGGGTTTGGAAAGATGTGTTTAGAGTTTGGATAATGTAAGATGGGTGGTTAGGATTGAATATGAGTAATATGGATTGAATATGAGTAATGTAAGAACACTCAAGAACAATAGCAAAATACTAATGAACTTGAATGAACCAAAAACATAAATAAGGATAAATCAATACTTGATTCACGGATTGTACAAGTAATGAATAAATCTCATATATTGATAAACACAATTTGGATTCACGAATTGCACCAAGTTGCAAGAACAAGATAGATTGAATCACACTTGTTCAAAGAATTGCAAAGTGTGATTCTCTCTTTGGGATTTACGAATTGCACCCAAAAAGCCTAAGTGCAAAGATACCAGTTTATGATCTCTCAAACAATAGTCTTCCCTCTAGGAGTTTGCCAAAAGATCCTAAAGCAAATAAAGGAGGTCCTATTTATAAGAAAAACAGATTGGAAACTCCCAATAGGTCCCTAAAAAAAAAAAAGATAAAGCAAATTAAATAAATAAAATAAATAGCAAGATAATGGCCATGGACCAAGGCTAGCCGTGGAATGCATGGCCCATGGTGGGCTAGGTGGTGCACGGTGGTTAGGTTGGTCCATGGTCAGGTAGTGCGGTCATGGTTTGTTGGGTGGTGAGCCATGGTGGTGCGCGGCATGATTGGCTGATAGTGAGCCAGGGTGGTGCGGCATGGCTCGCTGATGGTAAGCCATGGTGGTGCACGACATGATGGGCATGGCTTGCTAAAGGTGAGCCATGGTGGTGCACGGCATGATGGGCATGGCTTGTTGAAGGTAAGCCATGATGGTGCACAGCATGGCCCAGGCTGGTGGCCTGGGCGCTGAGTCTGCAAGGCATGGGCTGGAGCCATGCGCTGGATGGCACGCTGTGAGGCATGCCACTAAGCTGCTCTGCAAGGCACGGGCTGGAGCCGTGCACTGGATGGCGTGCCTGTGGGGGCACGCCACTGGCCTCGCTAGGTGGTGTGGGGGCACGTATGCATGCGCGCAGATGCACGCTCAAGGGCACTCGCAAGCCTGCACGCATGGTCTGCGCACGGTTAGTAGCCTCCACGATCGCCCGCTGCATGTTATGGTTTGAACCAAGGCATGCAAACAGACTATCCATATGACTGTCCTGACCCTCTATGGGTCGTGCCGAGGTGTAGTTCTAGGTAAATCTTCTGGAAGTTGTGACACACATACCAGTCTCGTTGTCCATGTGTGGGCACGACGAGGGCACCTAGCCAACCTTGCTGTTTAAGTATGGGCACGTCAACCTACGTTGAAAAATATGTCTTATATATCGACTTAAAAATAATTGTTTTATATTATTCATATAACATTATTTTATCTCTTCAAAGGCCTCTAATGAGAGTAGTCTAGGGTAACGCCACTATTAGTGATGAAAAACTGCCCCTAAAACTAGCTCTCTTTATGGATAATTAAGATTATTTTATTTTAGTCAAACTTTATTCTATTATTTATTTTTAATGTACGAGCATATGACTTCTCGCCACACAAATACTGTTGAGACACTATTAAGAAAGAATTACACTTCGCATTCTATAATTAATTAGGTTGATAGAAAGATGCATATTTAATTATTTATATTTTATTTTTAATACTATCTTTACGTGTGAACCAACCATTCACAATGAGTGAGTTTAATAAGAGAAATATTTAATTAAATATTTCAAGTATTATAGAGGTCTTGAACTCATGACCTCTATTGTTTAGATATATATGAAATTACCATTTGTCTAAAAAATTTAAATTAATAAAAAAATATTTAATTATTTATATTATATTCTTAACACACAAGTATGATACGTAATACTATCATTTTTTTTTTTACACATTGTCAAAGATGAAATAGAGTGAGGGTTGGATCCACTCCACAAGAGGAGGTCCCCTCGACTTAAGGATCGAGGTGGTTGGTATCCACCCTTATTGCATGGAGTGCTTTTTTATTTTTATTTTTCTCAGAAAGTCTTAGGTTTTTTTTGGATGTCCAGACTCGAAATGATTTCCAAATTATTGAAGAAAAAAGGAATAATAAATTATAATTAGATTGCTCAGTATTATCTTTATCTTTTATTGGATTATAAGATTTTAATTCCAAAATTAAATTGAAATCGTATCTTCTACGTAATTGGTAATTTAGAGTAGGGTGGGGGAAAATGTGGAAATGAAATATTTTCTTTTGCCCGGCCGTTCTATTACCAACCCTCCCTCTTTTTCAAAAAAAAAAAAAAAACCCTCCCTCCCTCCCTCCCTACCCTTTCGGTACTTGTAAACTAGAACCCCATAAATTCTAACGAAGACAAATGGATTGGCTATTTATAGTCTATACTATCTCGAAATTATTTTCCAAAATTAATATTTTGAACTATATCTCATTGGAACTTGAATATTTATAGTCATCTTTAATTCTTTTCTAAAATCTTATATATATATATATATATATATATATATATATATATATATTCTCAATGATATTTAAAAGGAAAATGCCAAGTAGCTCCTGATCTTATTCTTCAGTTTGATCGCTGGTTTGTTTTATTTATTTATTCTTAATGGTTAAGAAAGTGACTATTAATAAATATGTATATTTTTTTTTAAATAATGTTAATATATTTTTAAAAAATATTTAAAAGAAAAAAAAATGAAAATGCACTAAGTACATGCACGCCCAACCTTAAAATGCTGGGCGGCCCTTAGCATTGTCTTATTTAGAATTGGTGTATTTTTATTTTTTATTTTTGAAAAAAAAACAAGTTGAAATGTTTCGAAATCATAATAAAATTTGACACTTTCATTTTCCTCTCTTTCTCGGTTCATATGATTCATTTATATTCTTTCTTTCTTTTCTATTAATAAAAATTGAATCAGAAATGGTCATGTTCGTCACTCTTTAGAAATTTGGATTACATAATTAAACAAATTTAGGGTCTATGTACATTGAAATATTTTTTAAAAGATTTTATGCATCTTTTTCTTTTAAAAAATTTTCCATACACACCTATTATTGTCATATACATATGGTAGGCAAAAAAAAAAAAAAAAAACCTATTTGTAAGTCTCATGTTAACACATCCAACACACCGTTGATAAGAAAACCGTCCACATGAGTTATGTTAAAAAAATTTTGGCACTTTGATTTTTGTCTAATTGTAATAGTTTTCACGATGAATAACGTGCTAACACACCAGGTTGTTATTGACAAACTCATATTATATTATTTAGAAAGGCCGTTTGGATTGAAAAATACTTTCAATTCATCTCATTTTATTATTACAATTTTATTAAATTATTGTACAAAATATAATAAATAATTCAACTTTTTCAAATCTCAAAATAATAATAATATTAAAAAATAATATTCTAACAATATTTTATTTAATTTTTAACTTTTATATAAAATCATCTCATCTCGCTATCCAATCAGTCTCTTAATTTTTATAAGTTTATTTTACAATTTAAATTTAATAAGAAGATTTAAAAATAATAAAAAAAGAATATAAAATTTATAAGAGTAGAATTTATACAAGATTTTAATTGCACCTACGATCGATTGTGTGCACCGACAAGACGAATTTGGAGAAAAAGAAAAAGGAAAAAAAAATAAAAATAAACGTTGTACGATGGCAATTACCACCACAGGAGGGTGAACATTTTCCCCTCCTCCCGAGGTTGTCACTTTTCAAACCGCAACACCCAACGTTAACTTTTATGTATAATGGAAGAGTAGTGTAGTCGTAGGTGACAACCACAGGTCGAGAAAAAGTGATTTCTTTTTTGAATTTCACTTTATATTTAATGCAAAATATGGAATTATATTTCCTTTTCAAAAAATAAAAAAAGTGATATTTTGATAATTTAATTTATTAATTTCAATATTCTCATCAAACCGTACGTGGATGTATTAAGTACTTTTTAAAGTGTGACATCATTTAATTTGACAATCTGCTTACCGAAATGAGGAAATGGCCTTTATAAGTTATTATTACTACAATTTGTTGTTGTTTTTTTTTTTTTTTTTTTTTATGGTACGATGGTTGAAATTTGGACCCATAATTTGAATTTAAAAGTTTCTTTTTAAAGGAGGGAAAAAGGTCTTTTAATTGGTGCAAATATATATGAGAAATGCTTGGGTCTCCATTTTGGGTCTCGAGCATTTCTATCTATATATATTTTTTACTTAGTGATTAGATAAGTATTTTTTTAATAATATTATAATTTTTTTAAAAAAAATATGTAAGGAAATAAAAAAATGCATGAAAATAAAGACAAAAAAAGAAAAAAGAAAATAGCCTTCTTGGTGGTTAGTGTGACATTTGTTTATAATGTTCAGATGAGATGTTTTGTTGAAAGTTAAATAAAATATTATTATAATATAATTTTTTTAATATTAATTTTATTTTAAGATTTGAAAAAATTAAATTATTTATTATATTTTATATGTGAGTTTGTAAAAATTATAATAATTATACGAAATGAGATGAGATGGTTTAATTTTATATAACTAAACCAACTTATATGGAAGTCGATAGTTTGATACACCAAGATATAGCATTGATTGAGGATACATAGACTTTCCATATTAGGCTTAGCTAAATAAATTTTATTTTATTTTTGAAATAGCTAAATAAATTTTATTGTCTTATTTAGAAGTATAATAAATGAGACTTGTAGATAGTATGTAACTCATCAAAACTAAGATAAAATAATTTAATCTCAGATTTTCATTATATTGTTTTTTTTTTAAAAATAAAAATCTTATCATACTTTTTTGCTATAAATAAATGCATAGACAAATCAATATAAATAGTATAATTAGTAAATAATCCCAAAATTATTTAATAATTATAATAAAAAAATTATTTAATAATTATTAAAAAGATTATTAAGGGCAAGGTTGGTAGTTTGGACTTTGGAGGGCGCCATAGAGGTGTGGGCCCCAGATAAATCGAAAATGCTGGTCACAGTGAGGCCGTGAGCGTGCAATTCGTGAATGGAAAGGACGAAGCTCCGCATTCGTCGCGTCAAAACACAAATGGAAGCCGATGATTGGACAGTGATGAAAAATATGAATCTTTGTACAATAAATATTTTATAAAAATAAAACCAGAAAAGAAGGAAATGGTTCCAACACAACACATTAACTACACGAGTATGGATGCAGAGAATTCTTCGTCTACTATAATACTAAGCTCTATTCAAACATCCCATCCACCTATTCATCTCTCTCACGATCCTTGGACTTGGTCGTCTCTTTCCCCCCTTTTCCTTTTCTTCTTCTTGCACGTTTTAACTCTCTTTCTCTCGCTGGGCCTGAGATTTTGATTCTCTCTCCCTCTTTCTTTCTTTCTGTTACGATTTCGATCGTCGTGGGTTCTACTCGAGTTAAGGTACGCTTTTGCTTCTAGTTGTTTTCTCTTGTGGGTGTCTTTAAATTTGATTCATGTTTTATGGGAGTTTTCAATTTTGATTCGTGGTTTTTTTTTTTTCTCTTTTCTGGCGATGCATTTTCTTTTCTTCCTTATATTGCCGCTTTCTCCATCTCTGGTACTTTTTATATTCGGAAAACTATTTCCGTCCCTCCCTGATTTTTGTCGGTTCCTTCCTCTGCCCCTCTCTCTCTCTCTCTGGGTTTGTTTCTGGTATTTTTTACATATTTGCGTTTGTGAATTTAATCCGTATGGGACTATTTGGATCTTGAAATCGAAATTTTCATCTTGTTTAATGTCTTCCTTTCTATCTCATGTGGTCTGTTTTATTTTTAAATCTTAATTTCTGGGTTTAGTTTCTTCAAATTTGAAAACTGGTTTCTTGGGGTCTTTTCCCTCTATTTTTATTTGCCAGACATACTCTGACAAAGAAAAAAATCTGCATATTCCATTTCTATATTTTGGAATGTTTAGCTTAGACCCAAACAGAGACTATAAATAATAGAAAAGTTGAAAAATTTTGCGCATTTATTTGTTTCAATCCCAGTGATCATTTCATTTTACATGGGTTTCGGCTTCTGCGTCTCTCTGGATCTTGAAATTCTATCACGCTTTCTCTATCTTCGTCTCGGGAACTTTGAAATTGAGGGGTGAACTTTCCACGCTTTCAGTTGCATACAAGTTTTGACGTTTTAAATAACCTTGTGTCAACTTTTTTTTTTTTAAGTGCCCAGTTATAATTACTTTTGTTTATGAATTGTGTCTTCAGTTATTATTTTTCCAGAAGTGACTGTTTCATAGTTTGATTTTTGTTACAGCACATTACACCAAAAGAGGGATCCACTTTGATCGTTGATATTAAGACAAAGCATTAGATTCCTATTTGCATAACAGCTTAGGATTGTTGGGAGTTCTACAGATGCTAAATTTTGGCAGGGCCAGAACTCAGCCAAGGTCCACTAGATCTATGCCATTTGGAGGTAAAACTGTTTGTTGATACTTTTTTCTTTAGTGAAACATAGGTCACCCAAAACCTATCTGGTTATAATTTCATGACAATTATTTGCAAATTGCGAAGTTGTGATTCCTCTCTGGTTATGTACCGCCTATTGTTTAATTCATTGCACGAATTATATTTATCTCTTGATTCTCCTTTTTAGAGTTTCAAGGGTTTCTATATTTATGTTTGGTATTTTGAGCTCCTGTCACACTTGCAGGCATGGATTACGCAGATCCAAAAAAGAAGAACAGCTTCGTAGGAAAAATGATTTTAGTTGCTGTCCTCACTGTATCATGCATTTTTCTCCTCAAGGGATCTACAAGTTTTATTAGTCCAAGCCCGGTAACTCCCTTTTCTTATATTTGAATGACCTTCTCAATGACAAGTACTCTATTGTGTTGGAAGTGATTTTTTTTTTAATTTTTAATTTTTATATAATTAACATGAATGCATGCATAATTTTATCGCATGTCTATAACCACATTTTTAATCCTATGTCAAGCTCAATGTTCAGATATTTCTCAATTTCTCATCTTGCTGTGATGCCATAACTAGTTTTATTTTAATTTCACTTGGCTGCCATATTACATCAGAGCTCAGCAGCATTTGCCTTTTCCAAGTGGTGTTGTTGACTTGTATAAGACACTGTTCTCTTTATTTTAGTAGATGTACTTGATGAAAATTGTCAATGGTGCATTTTTTTTTTTGCTAAATATTCCTTTTAGGTAATCATCACAGATTTATCTACATATTTAAAACATATAATGGCTATCTACTGTGATTAACTTATATGCCTGTTTGATGTGATTTTGTTTCCCTTAAAGTACAGCTCTTAAGTGGTGTTTTTCATTTTGTGGACTCCTGTTTTAACCTTTTTCTTAGTTGATTATTTGGTCACCTCTCTCCCCAAATAATGCTCAATTTGGTTTCTGTGATCACATATGGTTAGAACGTCAACCAAATGGATTTTGTATGACTTGTTAGCAAGTGAAAGAAGTTTGAAATTTCCAAATCTGAAATTGTTTAACGGTTTTTTATTCCTTCAGTTCTCCCATCATGAGGATGGGGTTATGCATGTCCTGGTAACAGGAGGTGCTGGCTACATTGGTTCACATGCTAGCTTGCGGCTTTTGAAGGACTCATACCGTGTAACTATAGTGGTATGTTTTTTCCAGAAAGTGTTATTTTGCTAATTATTTATACTTTTCAATGTTAATTACAAGATTTCACTTTTTGACAGGACAACCTCTCACGGGGAAACCTGGGTGCTGTGAAAGTTCTCCAAGCATTATTTCCAGAACCTGGAAGGCTTCAGTTTATTTATGCTGACTTGGGGGATGCGAAATCTGTATCCTTGTCATGCCCTCTTTTCTTGTGTACTTGGGTTTCACTGCTGTGTTTTGAATAAGATTGCCTTGTCAAAAAAAGGGAAAAGAAGAGTTGTGATTTGAATATAAACAGCCGCATCTGGATGTTTCCTTGACAGATTTTTCAGGTTAATAAAATATTCTCGGAGAATGCTTTCGATGCGGTTATGCATTTTGCAGCTGTTGCATATGTTGGTGAAAGCACCCTTGATCCACTTAAGTAAGCATTTTTTCTTGATCAATATCTAGCCTATTTACAATGTCAACCCTGCGATGCAAATCATGCTCTTTTTGCTTGTGTGGCCTGTATTTTTGCTACACCTTTTAGGAGAAGTTGATATAACTTATAAGACAGAAATCATGGATGCAGAACTAAGAAAGGATCATTAACTTGTTGACATGAAAAATAGTAAATGACACACCTTAAAGTTTTGTAGTTGACCTAATCGGTAGTTCATTTGGTGTGACTAGATATTTCAATGTAAGCAACTCTTTGGTAATAGCATGAAAGATCTCACGTGTGTGAGGCCTTTATGAATCAAATTTAAGCAAGTTCAAAACTGTATAATTTAGGCCTGGTTGACCTATAAATTCAACTCTCCCCCCTTGGTTTTATGAATTATAATATAATTCTAAAGGAAGAAGGGCTCTAGCCTAGGGAATGTGGGGTATATTTGTTTGCTTACCTCCTTTTCTTCCCTTCTCCCTTAAAAACTCAATTCCCCATAACAAGATGAACACAGATTGACTATGTTGTCTTTAAATATTGGTCCCTTTATTGGTTCATTATACTGAGAGATTCAACTATGCCAAAGTACAATACTTATCTTTAATATTGTCTTAAGAGAATAAACTTGAGGATTTGATAGATGAGCATGGGTCCATATTTATTTGATGTTTTGTTTTGACGCTCATAACTTCTTAATGAATAAAAAGAATCATGACACCGTTGAAGCACTAAATTGATCGTTGCATGCTTATGATGTTTTAACTCAGACAAAAAAAATTAGACATGATGTTTTCTACAGGCCTTTTTATGGGTGGGGAGGTAGATAAGATCATGTATGAGTGGTGCCTTGAAATGTCTGGTTGCGAAATGGAATTTGAGTTTGTAGTATTGACATTGGTTCATATGTCAGGCTTTTTTGGGATTTAATCTTTAAAGGTTATCATTTATGTACCATTTCTTCAAGCAAGTGAAAACACCAAAAGAACAAAATATAAATCTTCCGAAAGTGAAACTGATATTAAATATATCGTATTTTTTAAATCTACTTCTCTTCTCATGACACTACGCTAGTTGATTGCTATGGCACATCCACTAGAAGAATAGGGTTGGGAGAACGGGTAACTTGTTGATGTTGAACCTATATCGATGTGTTTGAATTCATTTTATTAGGTTTGGCAGGAAGTTGGATTTGGATATAGCGTGAACATATATTGATGTGATTGAATTCATTTTATCAGGTTGGATAGGAAGTTAGATTTGGATATAGGTTCAATATTGACTAGTCTTGCTCCTTGAACATGATACAAGTGTGCTACTACAATATATGGGTTAATCTTGTAATTTTCTATACCTGCTGTTTTTCATATTTTTTTGCTTGATTCCATTTTCAAGTAAGAAAGCAAAATGGTGCTTTATCAGTGGAAACTAATAAATCATGGTACTTGTTTTATCTTTGACCTTGTTGGGTAGGTATTATCATAACATAACATCAAACACCTTGGTGGTATTAGAGGCCATGGCAGCACGTGGTGTGAAGACATTGATATATTCTAGTACCTGTGCAACATATGGGGAACCTGAAAAGATGCCCATCACTGAAGGAACTCCGCAGGTGAGGGATAAAAAAAAATTCGGTTTCAAATATCATTCTTTAAGTTATTTATTCTTGCTAAAAGTTGGGTGTGTTTGGGGAACAATAAATAATAAAAAAAAAAGCATCTTTGTTTTATTTTTTTCGTTATTTTGTTTACTTATTAATATAACAAGAAAAAAATCTTGGTTTTATTTTTCTTTTTTTCATCCAAGGCAATAAGATTTTTAGAGTCACATGCTACAAATAATTTTGGCGCATACAGATATTTTTGCTAAACAACTGCTAAACACTGTTGCATGAATTCAGGCCCCCATTAATCCATATGGAAAGGCTAAAAAGATGGCAGAAGATATCATCCTGGATTTTTCTAAGAAGTCAGACATGGCAATCATGATCCTGAGGTTGGTTTCTACCTGTACACTTTATATATATATATATATATATATATGTTTTCTACATGCCAACAATAAGGGATGGCCAGACTTCACTTCTGACTCCCTCCCATTCATTTCCTATAAGAATAAGAAATTCAATAAACAAGTATCATTTACACCGATTATACGGATTGTCATAGTTCCTTTTTGAAAATGCCAGATACTTCAATGTGATTGGGTCAGATCCAGAGGGCAGACTAGGTGAAGCTCCTAGGCCTGAACTACGTGAGCACGGACGAATCTCTGGTGCTTGTTTTGATGCGGCTCGTAGTATTATTCCTGGGCTGAAGGTAAGCTGAGTTCTTATTGAAATAAATTTATATTTTTACATTCAAATAGGGTTAATGCACTTTTCAAAATGAAGTCATCCTCAAATTTAAAGAAAAAATTAGGCCACTCAATAAATCTGTGAGACCTGGTTGCACAGATTCTACTTTTTACTTAACAACCTCCACAGATTCTATTCACCAGGTCCAAGTCTCTCAGATTTATTTTTCATAAATCTTTAAACCTTAAATTTAAACTTGACAAATACAAAAAGTAAATCTGCAAGACCTGTACGTGGTTAATAGAATCTGTGGAGAGGTTGTCCATAATCTTCAGCTGTCTAGAGTTTGAACTTGACATAAAAATATACCATTTTCTCCTCAAAAGAGCTTTTAAACTATTAAAATTGCTTTTAATGCTCTCAAACTCAAATCCAAAGGGCACATAGTATTAAATCTTTCAACCTATAATTTAGAGTTAACAAACGTGTCTTTTCAATTGAAAATTGTCACAATCCTATTCAATGCATGATGTTGCAAAGTTTTCTTATGTTAGTTTTTAGAGTAGTCATATAAGTAGACTTTCTAATCCTAGTTTTCTGTGCTTTACAGGTTAGAGGAACTGACTATGATACCCCTGATGGCACTTGCATAAGGGATTACATTGATGTAACTGATCTGGTTGATGCTCATGTGAAAGCTCTTGAAAAGGCACAACCGAAAAAGGTTGGAATTTACAATGTTGGAACTGGAAGAGGTACGATAAGCAAAGAGAGAATTCATTATAATATATAAGCATTTTTCTCGTCCTGTACCTGGGGGATTTTCTTATACTCTCAGTAGAGATCCGAGGCTTATTTTTTATTCGCTTTATCAGGTAAATCTGTTAAGGAGTTTGTGGAGGCATGTAAGAAAGCTACCGGAGTAGAAATCAAGGTTGATTACCTACCCCGTCGGCCTGGTGACTATGCCAAAGTTTACAGTGACCCATCTAAAATCAAGCAAGAACTGAACTGGACGGCACAACACACCGATCTTAAAGCGAGTTTGGAGACTGCCTGGAGATGGCAAAAGTTACATCGTGATGGGTATGGAATCCAATCTGCAGTGCCTTACTGAAAGGATCACACCATTCCATAGCGGAAGATTAATGCAGAGACCCAATGCAGTACTGATTTCGGCCGCGTTCTTGTTGCTCTCATAGGATGGGGGTATGAAATTGAGAAAATTTTCTTTTTATAGTCTGGCAGTATGAGATAGTAGTAGTATGCAACCCATTTGTTACATGTATCGGAACCAATAATAGGTCAACAACGGTCACTGATTATTGTCGTCCCCCTTCTTACTCCCCTCATTGGTTTGTGATAGCCAATGATAGGATGTGAGGTCATATTTTGCGCAGATGGCCATTCTAAAATAAAAGAGTAATGTTAATAGTGAGCTCCTGTTAATAGGCTATTTGATCCTCTTGCGTTTCATTTTAATGTTAGAACTTGTTGGAAGCCTTCGTGTTTTTAGTTTTGTTTTTCTTTGAGCAAATGAAATTTGAAAGGAGCCCTGCTCTATCCAAGACTTTCAATGGTAAAGGATAAAGTAGCCAATAGGATGCTTTCTCCCTGGTGGTCAAAGGGCAGGTTTGAGAGATGACTTCATGGATTCTGTTCTGCATTGAGTGTTCCCTTGAATCATTTAAACACTTGATTCTTGACTATTTATTAGTGAATCCTGGGTTTTTATGAAACACCATACCTTAATAATGTGGACAAGAACTAAAGAGAAAACAAAGAAGGAATGAAAGACAAACTTGAGCTTAGGTGAATGAAAATTTGAGAGAAAATCATGTTCTATTTCAGGAACACTGCTTTGCTGCCTGTATTGTACCGTTAAAGTGTGCTGCTCAATATTTTTAATTTTTTATTGTACTTAATGATTAAATAAGTGATTTTTAGTGTATTGATATATATATTTTATTTTTAAAAAATATTTAAATATTTTAAAAAAAATATGAAAAGAAAAAACACAAAAAAAAGATAAATAAATAAAATAAAAACCTACAAAGTGTTCTATTCATATTGATAGTATTAGACGATTGTAAAATTAGATTACAAAATATGCACTATTATTTAGATACAAAAACATGATCATATTAGTAACAAATATAACTAAGACTTTGAAAACTTAAATAAATAAATAAAATGATTGTAGAGAAAAGAGAACAAATAATAGAATAATATTGAAAAAGAGTGTTAGGTAGAAAGAAAAACATGACCGTTTGATAAAAGAACAAAATGACCCTTCAATTTTGAAATACATGACCATAAAAGAAATAATATTCTAATAATTTAGAGAAAAGCAATAATTGATCCAATTATATTCTCTCCCTCTCTTCCCGTAGTGTTTAATCCCTCATCTAAGCTTTGGACCTGACAAGTAATAATCGATGAGCGATATGAGCTCTGGATTTGAATAACTACTAATGATATGATATGGCATTAAGCTGTAGAGAGGCAGCTGGTAGGGGGTGGGTGTAGAATCAGCTCCATTCAGTCAGGGATACTGAATGCCATGCCCTTTCGGTTCTCCAAGACCATTTGTTGGAGGTTTTGATTTTTGGAAACAACAAAAATTATTAAAAACCTATTTTTAGGCAAATTCTATTCTCCAAACATATTTTAAACAAAAATTCTGTGCTATTACTTTTACATATACTCTCTGTGCACTTCACTAATATGATTGGTTATGTCACTTTTTTTAATATAAAATAATTATTTTAACCAATCACATTAGTAGAGTATATCATGTAACCAACCACAAAAGTGACTGCATGTAGCATAACTCTATTTTAAATAGGCTATGAAACAAGTGGCAAAGAGAGAACTGATAAACAACCACCCTCCTGCCATGGCTACATTCCATATCTTCTCTTTTTTCTATACATATTTTTTTAAATGAAGCCAAGACATATACGAATCCCAAGCCCCCAAAATGAATTAAATTCCTCATAACGTTCAATATATGATGACCTGTGTCATCGAACAATTGTAAAAAGTGTAATTACTATGAATTCCAAAACTCTTGTGTCGCCAAATACATCTTTTGCAATCAGTTTATATGTTCTCTCGTACCTTACAGAAACCAATCAAAATATCAATCATGACAAGGGAAAGGTCTAAATATAGAGCAACACCATTCATTCACCTGTTTGCCCCACAAGAGGTTATCAAGCAACTGATTGAATAGCTCGGTCAAAGCTTTCTTCTGCGCTTGATGAGCGTTTGACGAGCACGTGGTCTGGGTGTGAAAGTTTCAACTGGCTGCATTACGATGACTTAAAGCAGTCAGCCACCATTAAAATAAATAAATATTCATTTGTAGTAAACACTTCGATCAAGATAAGAGAAAAAGTGCATTTAGACAGTTTGCACAATAATATCACTCTGCATTCTATATTGCCGTCAAAATGAGGAAGGTATAGCTGGCCAAACTTCCAATAAAATTTGAGGAAGGATAGAAAGTTAGAAACTAGCAACTACAAGGCCACAAGACATTTATCATATTCAAACATATACAAAAGTTGGAGCATAATTAGGTATGTCTAAAGTTAAAAATAAAGATCAAACTTCCGGAATTCAATCTGCTTTAAAGATCATGGATTTACTTAAAAAAAAAAAGAAAACATGGATTTTCTTTGCAGAAAAAGAACACAGATAAAATACTAATTAGATGTTTTAAGAATTCTTGATGCTTGATGCAAGAGAAATCATATTAATGCCTTCACACACACTGATCCTTGAATATGACTGCTTTTATTTTTGGATATGTAATCTGAAGAAATGAGTGTCCACTCTTTTCTGACTAGAACTGAAGTTTCAAGCTATTTATTTTAAGATGCACCATGCGTTGGCAAGCATCAAGGCTTACATGAAACTTACAGATCAACTAAAAAATAGATTTTTTTTTTTTTTTTTTAAAACCCTTTATATGCATTCTATTGGTATCGAGTTGAAAGTCCCCCTCTATTGGTATCTTGTTTTCACAAAAATTTGCAAACAGATTTTATGAGGCTTTGAACAGCCAATTTGCTTGAAGGGTATTATTTTAACAAGTTCAGAAGAACATTTGAGCAGGAAAAGAAAAATCTAAGGGATAGAATCATCTAGAGTTAATTCCACAGACTGCAGCAGTCAGCCCATTATCATACACATAAAAAACATAATCGCTCATGTTCTTCAGTTGTCAAGCTACAACTAGTTTTGGCCTTGCAAATGCGTGTAAATAATTGAAAGCACACATGCTCTTTCTTTAATCCCATACTAGTTTTTAGGTCAAAAAAATTGAAAGAATGAAAGGAGAAAATACTTTTTTTTGTTTTGATAAGTAAAAGAGAAATATATTAGAAAAGAAAAGGGCAAGGCCCAAGTACACGGGGTATACAAAGAGTCTTGCAACAGACTAAGCGCTGGAAAGGAGAAAATACTATGGGGCATGAAATAACAGTTTACCTTAGAAAACGAGATGACGGTTTACCAAGGTGAAGACAGCATACAACCAGATTGGCTAAAGTTTCTGGATCCTTTGCATCCTGTGTCAAATAACCAAACAGCTCTTCATCACCTATATATTTTTAAATTATTCCATACTTATCTAATGCCAATTCAACATAACTGTTATTAACATTTACCAATTAATGTGTGTGGGATGTGTGGCTGTGTGTGAGCGTGGAGGAGGGGGGGGAGGCGTGAAGGGTGTGTGTGTGTATTGTAATATTTAATAGTTACTATATGTGTTTTGGTATCATGACTAATTAAAAAAATTATGAAACTATCATAGGTAAAGGGATTTTGAGAGAGTCAATAAATAAGAAATAATAAAGAAAATGTACAAAAGTAGAAAGAAACAGAGAGTTAATTCAAGTTTCCTTGTTTGCCCAACTAAAACAAATTAAATATCATCAATTCCATAATTTGAGCAAGTTTTCCAATGACTAACAAAAACACTACCAGTTTGCTAATTAAGTAGTGAACAAAAGCCAGCTGATTGATTGGTTTGAAACTTGCCTTGTTTAATGCGTCAAGCAACAGTGTTTCTGCTTCATCAAAGTTTCCCATGTGCATACAGCAAACAGCCTTCCCATTTAGGATTAAACTTGTCATCTGATACTTCTCTGAGAAATCTTGGAAGATGAGATATGCTTCCTGTATCTTGGAACCACCCTGATTCGAAAGAAGATATAAGATTGCAAACGACTACTTTCAATTCTTGAGAAAATATGGACAACATACGTACCACTGACAAATTCAACCATGCACTAGCAAGTTGAGTTAGTGTGTGGTCCTCATCAATCTGTTGCATGACCCTAAGCTGTCTCTCTGCATAATCAGACCTATGCATTTTGAGGAAGATCTGAACATTCAAGGAGTGCCTGCAAAAGCAGACCATATCTATAAGGCTAGTAACTGACAAGAAGCATTCTTAGAAATATTTTTCCTCTCTCAAGAAGGCCTGTTATGCTTCTCTGTAAAACACTGATGAACAAGGATACAAGGCATCATATCCTTAATGCCATTTTCCATGAAAGATAAAATTAAAACTTTATTAAACAAGATCAGAGGGAAATTAAATAAGCTACTCAAAAGTTTTTTTTGATTAGAACTGGGTATAAGTCCTGACTAATTCCGGCGGTGCATAGGCCCACGGCAAGGAGTTTCCAGCAAGTTCACCATAAGTAATTCAAGGAGAAGTTCCCCTAATCTAATGGCCCCAAGAGTGTGAATGTAGAGTTTCGAACCCAAGACATCTAGTTTATATGACTCGCCCCAGGACCACTACATCACCCGTTGAGGTTAAAAAAGCTACCCAAAATTGTACATCCTAAAACAAAAAGTTAAATTCGCTTTCATTTTTTTATAAGTAAACTATGTAGGAAGGCCTACGTATAGGCAATCCAAAAATGTGAGAAGTATATATGGTACAAAACCTTATTTTTTGATAAGTAAAAGATTTCATTCATACTAGTAGAAGAGTAGACATAGCCCAATTATACTGGAAGTATAGTTGAGGAAACACCTTAAGAGGAGAAAAACCTTAAACGAGTCATGAAGCACCGACACTTATAATGTTAGTTACACAAAACCAGGCAGGCAGTAACAAATAAAGTTTGGTAATTTGCAAAGGTTTCCTAGAAAGAGCCATTACAATGTTTCACTATTCTCAAACCATTAAAAATGAAAAAAAAAAATTGCAAAATATCAAGCAATATCATCATCATTTCTTCAATTAAATAAATACGATATAACATTGGCGTCAGCTAGGGCATCACAAACCTAACAGATCTTATCTACAACCATCGATCCTAAGATGAGGTCAATTATCATCTTGATAGTATACTCATTATCTTTTCACGAAATTCGGTAAACTAGATGCCATCATTATAATAAAAAAGTTCTCACACCTAACCAGAACAGTCACCCGCCTCACATCCTAGTGGAAGATTCTCCTATCTTTATGTTGGCTACTGATGTGGGACTGAACACGATTCCATAACTGAAAATCCAAGGATGTTTTTCACCCTCCTGCAATTCAAGGGCTATGTTGATGGAACATGGAAGAGATTACTTTAAGCCTTCAACTATCACACTCAAACATGCTACCACACAGTCTAAGGTATCTTATTTTATTTTAAGTCAATCGTAACAGTCAGGAGCAACCTTCATATAATAGGACTGAAAATGATTTGAAATATTATAGGAATATCGATTGGTTGAACCCAATCAACAGACTAAATAAAATGGATTCAAAGATTCAGCAGTGACACAATCACTCCCCGGTGAGGCTCGTGATATACACTACAGTGGATCATATATTTCACATAATCCAAATGAAGATCCAATACATAAAATGAAGATCTGGTAGCATTTAATAAATATCTAAAACAATTTACTGTTGGCAAACTGAGGTTTACATATTTCTCAAGCTTACACTTCATTTGGGAAAGAGAATTAATATTGCAATATTCATAGATGACCAATTAGAATCACCCAAGCTCAAGTCGGTAAACACCAAGGCGCAGAATTCAGAGATAAACAGAGGTTACATAATGATGGAGAAAATCACCACAGTGACTAAACATGAAAAATATCAACATTGCTGGACAGCCCCCAAAAAAAACGTCGCCAGATTAAGTACGCAAATATTCGACGTATTGAGAACTGTATGTAGTAGGTTCGATAGGGATAGGAAAAGATTAGGAGACTCACAGTTCCATAGTGCCTCCAGCATTTGTGTGCTTCAGAGCCTCATTGTAGTCCTGCTCATGCATGAATATGATCCCAGCAATCAACCTCAAGATCGCGTTATTCGCAATCGCCGGATCCGCTAACCACTCCTTCAGACTCGAGATAGTCGACTCCTAACACCATATAACAATTATCATCACCGTCAGACCTCCTTTCTCTCCCATCTAAGTTTAACCAACAGTAAGATCGCGTTTGGTGGCACAGGACTGGATTCGATTCAAAAGATTCAAAATCACGAATCCAACCGAAATAGCGAAGTTTGTTTCGGATTCCGTGTCCGGTGGTCAAATTTCTCTAACAACCAAACGCGGCCTTAATAGATCGTAATCTTGCTAAACCTAAGAAAAAAAGAGTAAAATTCAGAGGTCTCAGATCTGATATAAGACGAAAGAGAAAAGACCTTGTTATCGGGGCTGGTGAGATAGAGGGCGAGCAATTTCACGGCTTGGAGAGGGGTAGCCGCGGAGTCGTCGATCTCGTTGATGACGAGCTGGTAGCTGCCGAGGGCGATGTAGGAGCGGTAGACGAGGCAGTCGCGCTCCACGGCGTCATCGGGGGAGAGATTGGGGACGTCGCTGTTGTTGATGGCTGCCTGGAACGCTCCTAAGAAGAAATTGTTCCGGAGATTGAACAAATGGTCAGGTGCTGCCGCCATTGTTGATTTTTTTGGTTTGGATTTTCGATTTCGTTTGCAGATCTGGGGGAGAGGTTAGAGGTACCAAAGAGCCTTCCGTACACAGGGAGGGCGAGCTAGCAAGAGTCCTTGTACATGTTGCAGTTAAAAATGATTATATTATCATATTTGTCACTCAAAAAAATTAAAATTATACCGAACTTATTTCGCACCCGTTAAATATTTGAATGAAATGAAATTTAATTGTAAATATATTTTAAATTGAGGTTATTCTTATAAAATATTATTATTTTTAAACAATATAAGTACCTACGTAACTCGAAATCTTTTTGAACAAAAATGAATAAATATAAAATTTATAAAAAAATAATAATAATTTTTTAATAGTAGATTCTACTTTAAAAAAAATAAAAATTCTACCGTACTTACCTATTGTACGACTATATCTAACATTATTTATTGTTTAGATAACGTTGTGAATCCATTTTATATATCTAATTCTAAGTTTAATTAAAAAAAGAAAAACTCTTAAAGAGCTCTAAATCTGAAAAACTATACTTGACCTCCTTAAAAGGGCTTAGTTTGAATTGAGAGAAGCTCGTAACTCATCTCATCTCATCTTATCATTATAATTTTTATATAAAATATAATAAACAATTCAATTTTTTCAAATCCTAAAATAATAATAATATTAAAAAAATATTCTAACAATATTTTATTCAATTTTCAACTTTTATCTCAACTCATGTCATTTAAATCTTTTTGTAGTTAGATCACCGAATTATCAAAGCTGTTATTTTACCCCTAACTTAAAACATAAGTTCTAATATCATTAAACAAAAATATATGAGGGAATAATTTTATAAGTAGAACTCGAGAAAAGAAAGTAAATGGCCAAAAAATAAGATAATTTGATAGTCATATTAAAAACATTAAAACTTAAGTGATAATGCGAAATTAAATAAAAAAATAAAAAATCCCGACTCAGATTATTCGTTGACCCCTTTTCTCTCTTTCCATATATTTGAAAAGAGTAACGATAGAGTCAAATACTTCTTACAATTAATTTTGTTTTCATAACTCTACTTAAATGGTGCTAATACTAATAAAAAAAAAAACCTCTACTTAAATGGAAGATGTTTTTATAAAATAATGATACTCTTATAACTCTATTTTATAAAAACAATCTTCATTTAAAATCTTAAAATAAATTTATAAAATGTTGAAAAAATAGTTGTCATCGATCATTTTTCATCTGAGTTTTTTTAAAAAATAACTGGATTTCTATTTGCCCGAATTCATCAAACACGTTGTATGCATTCTAGATTGAATAAAAGCTTTCATGCACAGCCCATCCCAAAAGTCCAGACCTTGTCGGGCACATTTCAATGCATCCAAAACGTGGTTTTCAGGCCTGTCACTCCACCCTAACAGAAGTCGAACAGTAGACTCGTGACATACCGTCTGGCTCTAGCAATACACTCAAATCATGGCATTAGGAAACATACTAAGATATTCACATTTTTTTAATGTGTAAAAATACATGCGTGTGTGTGTTTTGGTTGACACTGTTAATTGTTCGACAGACTTGTAAAAAAACCATCTTTGCCTCTCAAACCCCTTGCTTGGAGAATATGGGAAAACCTTCATTTACCATTTAAATAATGCAAAATTGGTTAAAAGGCCAAGAAGCTATTGGAGCCGTTACTTTACTTGCATTTACTTAACTAAAACTTCCAAGTGTTACTCTTTATGTATAATCTCAGTAACATAAGTTAATTCAAGACTCAGCAATCTGCTTTAATAGATAAGTTACTTGGAACATGTTCTTGCTTTCTATCCACGATGTTTCTTGACATGGGCAAAGAAGCAGCGAGTTCCATGAAGCCTGATCAGGAACAATTCCCCTTTCTACCATTTGTGAAACGAGCCCCAAAGCCTTCTGAAAATCTCCCTTCCTGCAAAGAGCACTGAGCAAGGGATTATAACTTCTTATATCAGGTATGCAACCCCTCCCAACCATGTCTTCTATGAGCTTTAAAGCATTACTAACTTTTCCTTGCCTGCAAAAACCACCGATCAGAGCATTGAATGTTGTTGCAAGTGGAAAATAACCAAGACCAACCATCTCATTCACCAGCTGAAAAGCTTCACGCACACATCCTTCTTGGCAAAAACCGTGGATTAAATGGTCATAAACAAGGACACTTGGAACTCCCCCTTCTCCAAGCAGCTGATAAAAAACCTTCTTTGCATCCTCGATAGCGCCATCTGCACAAAAACTTAAAATCCTCAAGCTCCTATCAACAGCTCTAGGAAATAATTTCCCCATGTGGTCCAGAAAAGTGAGGGCCTCATCCAATCGACTTTCCTTATAAAGACCATATAACACACTATTATAAGGGCTAATTCGAGCCCCGGATCCCCCCTTACTCTCCTCCATCAGTTCCAAAATCTTAAACCCATCTTCCATTCTTCCTCCTGAACATAAACCTTTAATAAGTGTATCATACGTAACAAAGTTCCAGCCAATCCCTACTGTTTTCATCTCATCAAACAGATCAAGAGCCAAATCCAACATACCAGACTCGCAACAAGAAGCGATCAAAATGTTGTATGTGTTTACATTTGGAAGGCAGCCTTTCCTCTCCATCTGCTTCAGTAAGCGATACCCAACTTTCACTTTCAGTAATTTACAAAAACCCCTTATCAAAGTATTATAAGCCACAATGTCAGTCATACCGCCTTTACTCTCAAATCTCTCCACAATCTCAACAGCCTCAGTTACACGACCAGCGTTGCAGAGAACTTCCAGCACCTTTGTCACTGTGACAACATCAGGCACTAAACCCAAATTAAAGCACTTCTTTAACAGAACAAGAGCTTGAACCAAATTCTCTTCTTTACAGTAACCAGAAATTAATATATTAAAAGTCACATCATTGGGCTCTTCCATTTCATTCATCAAGCTCCTTGCTCTCCCAGCTTTGCCTTTCCTGCAAAGTGCATGAAGCAACGTGTTATAAATCACGGTACTTGGTGTAATTCCCCCAGACTTCATTGCTTGCAATAGACTGAAACCATCACCAATCCTATCGGTTGAGCAAAGCCCTTTCATTAAGATCCCGAAAGTATAATCATCACCTTGGACACCGCTACCCATCATTCGTTTCCTGTAAAACTCTCTAGCCAAGTCAATATTTTCCCCAACAAGAACGTCAAGTATTGAATTGAAAATCTTCAGAGACGGTTTATTTTCAAACCGTGAAACCAAGTCAACAACTTTGATCACTGGCTTAACCATACCTGCCCGCCCTAGACCACGGATGATGGTAATGAAAATGTCTTCATCTGGGGGTGAACCAATGGAGTCGGGCATTTCCCAGAGCAGTTCCTTCACAATATCCAAACGACGGAAAGCACAGAGCTTGTGGATCAAAGCACGGTAGGTGGATTGGGAGTGGGTAAATTTGGGGAGTTTGGAGGCCCATCTGAAGGTTTGGAGGGCTTGGGAGACGGATTTTTGCTCTAAAATTAAATGGGCAATTTGCTGCTGGGTTGGGACAGGAGATGATGATGACGACGACCATGATGGGGATAACGATGACGAAATGGGTTTTGATTGTGGATTGAGAAGAAGAAATCTTTGATAAGTTGCTGTGGAGAAGATTGGAAGAGTTGAAGGGTTGGAAATTTTGGGCATGGACTGCCTTTCAAGTGAACCCCTAGAAGACGTTCTATCGATATTTGACCAACATCCACACGTCCCAGTTTTCCTCAAGCGCCAAATTATTCGGGATCCAGAGCACAATTCGATACCAGAAAAGGTCTTCCCCTTAGCAAACAAAGTAAGTATAGTCGTATCCTCTCAGAATTGATAAACCCGAAAAAACCCAATTCAATCAAATCAGGCAAAACCAATCTAGAAGAAATCCTTTACTTGGAACACTCCAATACCGACAGACTCAGAAAACTCTAGTATGAACAATGAATACTAAACGAAACAGGTTAAAAAATCCCTTCAGCTAGCATTATCCAGACCGGCAAACTAAAGAATTTAAGCAATACTCACAGAAAAACCGTCTACAATGACTGTGAGACCAGTAGAGGATCACTGACCGAACTCCATAGAAGCCTCAAAGAACACTGCAAATTTCGAATAATCAAGAGAATCAACCCAGTCTCCAACCGAAGATCACTGACAGAGGCTCCAACGGGGTTTCGCGATGCACAAATGCGGCCTCTATCGGTAGAGGCAGCAGTGGCGTCGTCAGTCATACACCGAGCTCCAACCGAGGGCGGATTCGGCCGACGGAGAGGCACACAGGAGAGACGTGGGGTAATGAGATGAGATAAAGGGAGACTGAGGGCAGTCACAAGTATGGTTTATAGCATCCAATGAACATGTGACACGTAAGGTTTCCAGCAAATAAAAAATAAAATTGCTTGTAGGGAACAAAATCCTTAAAACCTCCTCACCCCACGGTAATGTCTGTTTAACTTTCTCTCCCTCTCTCCTCTCCCCCCGTCAATCTCTCTTTCTCCCCGGAGTTCCGTCTCTATTCTCCGCTCAATATCGCAGCAGCACTGGGCGTCCCTGGTTCTCGCCCCTCCTCTCTCTCTCTCTCTCTCTCTCTCTCAAGCCGAAGCACTTTCTCTCACCCCTCAGTCTCTCTCCCTCTCTCTCCCCTCGAGCCATCGCACTTGGTTCTCTCTCTCAAGCCCGAAACTCTCTTTCTCACCCCTCAGGCGCTCTCCCTCCCTCTCCCCTCAGTCGATCTCCGTCGACGGGCCGGTTGCTCTATAAGTAAGCTTAATATTTGTTGCGTGTATTTTTGGGGTTAGTGTATTTGTTGCTCTGTAAGTAGCTGATTAGGTATATTTTAGGGGCTGGGTAGGTGAATTTGTTGCTTAGAGGCTCTGATTGGGTGAATTTTTTGCTCTGTATTTGTTGCTGTGGTGTATTTGATGTTGTGATACTCGTTTGCTCTGTAAGTAGTTGCTGTGGTGAATTTGTTGCTGTATATTTGTTGTGCTGTAAGTAGTTTGCTATGTCTCCCATTTACACTACTTTAGAACATAGGCAAACATCTTCGAGCCAGACTTTTGGTTTAGACCAAACGAGTGTGTGGTGCCATCTTCTACTCGAAATTCTTGTGTCAACATTAGTTTTCGACACTTGCAGATATCTGCCTGTTCAGACTGGTCAAACATTTTCTAAGTCACATGATAGTATGATACATTCTCTAAAATCCCACCTATATTGTGCATGAAAAATTTGTTTTGGACTGTAAAAACCTTACTGCTATGGTCGTATGTTCTCATTGTCATGTTATACATCTGAACAAACATGGAAATACATCTAAAATAAGATGGTGTAGAGTTTGTAGTGTTGTAGTTCTCTAAAAGACTGTTGTTTCATGATATCAGGTTGTGTAAAAACTTGAATGATGAGTGTTCTCAAGGATGATGTTGAGATTGTAGATTCTGCTAATTCTAGTGTGGATGGAGTTGAGATGATTGAAGATTTGCATGTTGAGGTTGTAGAAGATAGGAACTTGCCCAAGGAACCAAAGATGATGTCATCTTCATATGTGGAGCCATATGTGGGGCTACAGTTTGACGATCTGGAAGATGCACATACTTGCTATAAAGTCTTCTCTAGACGAACTGGTTTTAGCATTCGAACAAACCATACTCGGTTGTCAAAGGAAGACAGATCATTAATTGGGGTAGAATATGTTTGTTCAAGAGAAGGATTCCGTCGCCATTATTCTAAATTGAAAGAAAGAGTAAGACCTGAGACTGCAGAAACAAAAATTGGGTGTAAGGCGATGATGACAATAAGAAAGGATGGAGAAAAATGGGTTGTGTCCAAGTTTGTACTCGAGCATAATCATGAGTTGCTATCACCTAGGAGTACAAGTTTGCTTCGTGGGCATAGACGGGTGACACCAGCACAAAAAAATTTAATAGACACGCTAAATGAATCGGGGATACCAACACGGAAAATAATGTCTGTTTTGAGTAAAGAGTCTAGTGGTAACTATAATGTTGGTTGCATCGGTAAAGACATTCAGAATTACTTGGGCAAACGAAGGAGACAATTTCTTGGAGAGGAAGATGCACAAAGCTTGTACACTTACTTTTTGGAAAGCGAACGTAATAATCCAGGCTTTGTGTATTCGATCCAAGTCAATGTAGATGAATCAATGGGGAATTGCTTTTGGGTAGATGCTAGATCACGAGCTGCATACCAATATTTTGGAGATGTTGTGACTTTTGATACTACGTACCTCACAAATCGCTACAAGATGCCTTTTGTTCTGTTCACTGGAGTTAACCATCATCATCAATCTGTAATGTTTGGATGTGCCTTGCTCATAAATGATACATCCGAGTCTTATACCTGGTTATTGAAAACATGGCTAGAAGCGATGCTTGGTCGTGCTCCATCTACAATAATCACTGATGATGACAAGGCAATAGTTAAGGCCATCACTGAGGTATTGCCTGATACAACCCACAAATTGTGCGTATGGCATCTCTTACAAAAAGTTCGTGAACATCTAGGTCATGTCTATAATAGATATCCACAATTTCAAGAAGATTTTCACCATTGTATTCATGAAACACTCACAATTGAAGAGTTTGAGTTGGAGTGGACTGAAATGTTACTGAAATATAAATTGGAAGAAAATAGTTGGTTGCAGAATATTTATACCAAGCGGGCAAAGTGGGTGCCAGCTTACTTGAGAGGTATATTTTGCGCTGGAATGTCCACAACTCAACAAAGTGAGAGTATGAACAAGTTTTTTAAAGATTATGTTTGTTCAAGTATGATGGTTAGTGACTTCGTCCATCAATATGATAAAGCATTGAACGCCTTTTATCTCAGTGAGAAAGAAAATGATGTGAAGACAAAAACTACCAAGCCAATTATGAGAACTTCTTACAAAGTTGAAGAGGAAGTAGCCAAGATCTACACAAGAAAATCATTTTTGATTTTCCAAGAAGAGTTATTTAATAGCCAACGGTACAAAGCCTCTAAAACACGCGAGGAAGATGGAAGAAAAATATATTTGGTAACACTTGATGGGAAAGAAAGTCCGGCATATGAAGTAACACTTGGGAGGGAGAAGCACAATGTTTCTTGTGCATGTTGTAAGTTTGAATTTATTGGCTTTTTATGCCGGCACAGCCTACATATTTTGGGAAAAAAATCTATAATGAACAGTATACTACAATCGTATGTTTTAGAGAGGTGGACTATCAATGCAAAGAGTCATGTGGTACATGGGATATGTGGCGATGAAGGGCTAGTGGAGACGGTTCCAACTGCATTAGTCATGAAACATCGTTTGATGAGACAGTTTTATGAAGTTGCCGAGATGGGGTCACAGTCTATTCAAAGATATGAACATGTTTGTAGGGGCATTGAGAATATCCGGCAAGTCTTGATGAATGCTAATGATGGAAACATTGAGGGACATACGGTCCATAGCCAAAACATCGATGAATGAATGTCTCTTGATGAATGTTGATGATGGAAACATTGAGGGGCCAGTGGAGTCTCATTCAAATTTGTTTGAAATGGTTTTGTGCCGAGAAGGCATTGTAAGAACAATCCAAAGAATATGACCTTCTGAGAAGGCATTTTGACGCAATTCTGAAATGGTTTTGTTGGGTTTTTACCCAGCTGCGCTGTAGTGCATGTATCTCCTTTATCTTGTTGAAAAGGAATTTCTTTGCCAGTTTTTATGTTAGTAGTAAAAAGAGCACAATAAGTTGAAAAAGAACATGTTAATTAATACCTCATCTCAATCGGATTAAAACAATCCCTCAATTCAACAGGCAAAGTTTGTCCCCTCTACATCAGAGTATAGCAATCCCCAGAAACTTCCTATCCAACAGGGCCGCAGGCAATGTACTTGGGAGGCTAGCTTGTCTTTCACTAAGGTCAGAATTAACATTCATCTCATATGTTTTAAATGAGATTCCTAAAATAATCTGAGTGTGAACTTCGAAACACAGTACATATTTTTTTATTGTTGAAAAGCTAGGTCAGCGAAATGAAAGTATAAATTCTGACTTGTACATATAAAAGCCACCAACGTTTATGAAGGCACACCATGTATTGCTTTCACTAATACTCGAAAAAAGTACCCTTGTTTCTCATAGACTGATTAGGAAATTACATACAAAAATACAACCCACAAATTGATACAGAAATTAAATACAACTTGCCCTGATAAGTCAAATAAATCTTAATATAGCTATAAACAAGTTACATTATTATTGACTTCATAAAGTTTTAGACTAACCAATAATGCAATAAATACAACTCAAGACGCAATCAAGGCATCTGTGTACATCTTCATTGATTGGAATTTTGCGTATTCAATTTTTGTACATTTTGAATTTATCTTTTCATTTCTTCGTTATACTAAGTTTAAGGTTCGCTTACAACAATCTGGTTGTTCCATTTCAATATCAATGTATTAAAAAATCTATACTATTTTTTAATCGTATAATATGGACAACTGAAAAACTGCCAATCAAACTTTTTAGGTTGCCTGACATCTAAGTTTGGAGGGAATGCCACAATTACATAGTGGTCTTTGTCCCGAGATCACTTCATCTTCTGTCCGCATAGAGCATGAACTAGATATAGTGTCTAGACCACTACTTTTTATATTGTTGCAAACAAAAAGAAAATAATCCGTCAACAACTGAATTCAAAATCAAAGAATATTTCAATAGTAACTCTACTTGCCTTCCATCCACCTTTTGCTGACGATCTGGTCAATTCGGAATGACAAGCAGGAGACCAAAACGTATTCAAAACTTTAGAGTATGATCCTTACCTCTCAAGCAAAACTTTAAAGTTCACAAGCAGGAACCTGTTTTATTTTTTTCCAAAAGAAAAAGGAAAAGAAAAAAAATGAAAAAAAAGAAAAAAAAAACAACCAAGTTAAATTTTGACTGTTAGTTTTGGTGGAAGTGTTTTAGAAATAGTGTGGATTAAGAGGTATGGTTTTGGAGCTGTTAGTAGTAACTTTTGGGAATTTTTCGTGTCTGACATAAAATGGGGTTTTGTCGAATAGCAGACGGAGGAGAGAGAGGTTGAGGAAGAAGAGTAACAAAATTTTGCAGACAAAGAGTAACTGGTTCAGCAATACCAATGAAAGTGACATTCAACAAGTAAGTTTGAGTACACATGACGTTAAAAAAATGATTATTAAAAATGTTTAAATATGTTTAAAAAATATTTGAAATAAAAAATAAAGAAAATACAATTTGCATTAGAGACACACTAAGTGGCGGCAAATTGAGGGGGTATAATAGGATTACTTATATAAAAAAAAAAATAGTAAGTTATGAAAAAAACCTTAACTTTCAACCACTACCATAATAATAAATAAAAAAAAGGCTAATGAAATTTATGGACACCAATGTGATAGATCTTACAAACACAGACCACCATTAATGTCTCTGTATATAACAAAATCATTTCCTGTGTCACTGTAAGACAACTGAGCAAAGCAAAACTCATATCATGTAACGTAAATCATATGTAGAATATATTAAACCATTTCCTCTGTCTTTGCGTTTAACAAAATCATATGCAGTATATAACAATCTTGTATAACGTAAATCATATGCACTATATAAAAAAATCATTCCCTGTCTCTGTATCTAACAAAATCATATGCAGAATATATTAAACAACTTAAAGAGAAAAACAAAACTCAATTCTTTCTCTGGCTGAGGAAGATGTACGTAGAGGTATAATTGGTCCGGTTCGGTTTAGTTTTGGATAAATTTTAGAAACAAATC
Source organism: Carya cathayensis (assembly GCA_011037825.1). Lineage (NCBI taxonomy): Eukaryota > Viridiplantae > Streptophyta > Magnoliopsida > Fagales > Juglandaceae > Carya > Carya cathayensis. The sequence continues at coordinate 403,438 of QGSO01000472.1, forward strand.
GATATACACCAGTTTTAGAAATTTAAGAACTGATACAGACCAATTCATCACCGAAATTGGAACTTTTAGTCCGAACTAGTTTTTTTGGTTTACCGTTGACATGTGATAAGTTCAGAATTGAGAGCCGGTTCCTCTAACACTTGTTCTCCTCAAAGGAACTTTTTTTTGTTTTTTTGTTCTATTGGCATTAGGTGTCCAAAACAACGTCCCGACTAAACCTGAGCATAGACTTTCGGCAAGGAGTTTCTCGGAAATGCACCATGGATAATTCAATGAAAAAATTCTCCAACCCGATGGTCCCTAAAAATTGTTTACACTCAAGGGGATTTGAATTTTAGACTTGGAGGGAGTGTACCACCAAGACTAAGGCCTTTACCACTAGAGCCAACCCCTAGGGGTTAACTTCTCTTTTCTTTTTTATAAGTATAAAAAAGACTATCTATATTATAATTTATTATGTCAAAAATACATTTATCCTATATATATATATATATATATATTAAGTGCGTTTATATTAATAACTTAATATTAATGTTCATGTTTAAGATTAAAATTTTATATTATATTAATTTTTTGTTATAAGATTAAAATTTGGGAAAACTATACCCACTTACAAAACCCACCGACAAAACATACCGATTTTGTTGCTTTTTTTTACTTAATGGTTAAGAAAGTATTTTTTAATAAATTTGTGATTTTTTTTTGTATTTTTTAAAAATGTTTAAAGTGTTTAAAAAAATGTTTGAAAAAAAGCAACAAAAAGAAAAGAAAAAAAAACTTTTTGCCATTCAGTGGTGAGAATCCAATTTTATAAGATTAATTTTATGTTATATTAAATGTTATAAGATTAACATACATGAATGATAAGATTACAATTTCATATGATTAATTAGCAATTTAGCATATAATATAAAAAATTATATTATATAAAGTATAAAAATCAGTATCAAAACAGTTTTGGACTGGTTATGAGTCGGACCGAACCCACCAGTTTGGCTGGTTCAACTAGTTTTTCAATTTTTTTTTACACCCTTAGTCAAATGGGTTCCACATTGAGTTGAGGGGTCCTTGGCTGAGGGGGATGGGTTCCAAATCGAGTTTTTGAACTGTTGAGGAGAGAGAAAGTGACGCCAAAATGATTTCGGGCTATTTGGGAAGAGAGAAGCAACGAGTTTGGGATGAGAGAGAGAGAGAGAGAGAGAGAGAGAGAGAGAGAGAGAGAGAGCAACTGATGAGATCTGTCAAGAGAGAGGGCTTTGTGAGGAAAAAATGGGCGACGAGTTTGAGATGAGAGAAAGAGAGTGATTGAAAGGGAGAGGAGACCCTAGAAATCAAAAGGGAGAAGAGACTAAAGCTTCAGAAGAATGAGAGACAAAGATAGAAAGGGAAAAATGTTTCCTCAACTCGCACCCACAGTGAATAACGTGAATCTTCTACGTGTCCCTTTTTTATTGGAGGTTGTAAAATGCAAATTCACACCATGTGCGATTTAAAGTTTTTCTCAAACTAAAATCAAACTGTCTTTTTTAAAAATGTAGTAACCGCCCTTTCCTATACGTATAATTTAAAATAAAAAAATTATATTTTTAAAAAAATACTTATATTGCAAGATTTTCCAAGACTAAATTTCGATGATTAGTGTTTGATATTTATGCTATTCAAATCAATTTCTAGAATTAAAAGTGCTTGCCTCAAAATTGTGAGAGGGAAGTAGGTTTTTGAAGAACTTTCCCTTTCATTGTAAAAGGGAACGTGCTCACCCTTGGGGCGAGCATCATGAGAGGTAAAGTGCTTGTCTTCCAGCGAGCACCATGGAGAGCAAAAATGTTCACCACCTAGACAAGAACCATGGAAAGCAACAGTGTTTGCCACCTCGGCGAGCACCATGAGACGGAAATTGCTCATCATCTTGATGAGCTTCATGCTCTTTCATTGTGCTCCCCGTGGTGGCAAGCACTTTGCCTCTCATGGTGCTCGCTGATGTGCAATTTTGCTCCCGCGGTGCTCACTTGAGTGGCGAGCAATTTTCCTCTCCTTAGTGTTCACTTTCAGGGTTGAGCAATTTCCCTCTCCACGAGTTGAGATGGCTAGACTCATGCTCCTTCATGGTGATCGCCTGGTGTTCAACACTTTTACTCTTTATGGTGTTCGTCTTGGGGGTGAGCACTTTTGCTCTCCATGGTGCTCACCTCTCGCGGCGGCGCCACAACTAGGGGGGGTGGTCGTGGTGGGGGGAGAGAGCAGTGCTCGCTCAAGGGCAAGCATTTTTTCTCTCCCTGTTTCTCACTTGGGGGTCTACCACTTTTGCTCTCCATGAGCTAAGGTGGTGAGGTTCATACTCATTCATTTTGCTTACCTAGATGAGGACAATGTGCTTCTTCATCTAGGGTGTTTGCCTTGATGACAAACACTCAACTTGGTGAGGAGCACTTTTGTTCCCGTAGTGCTTTCAAGTGGCTAGCACTTTTGCTTGCTATGTTGCTTGCTTGGAGTTAGCACCTTCCCTCTCGACAACCTGAGGTGACTACCATTTTGCCTACCATAGTACTCATAGAGGTGGCTAGCACTTTAGCTCTTGTGGTGCTCGTTTGGGTGGTGAACACTTTTTCTTTCTATGGTGCTTGCCTTGGAACGAATGCTTTCGTTCCCCTAAGCCTTTTTTCAATGCTGCTTACCTTAGGACTGAACAGTTTGCCTCCCATTGTGCTTGCTGAGGTGGCACATCTAAAAGCTTTCAACTTATGCACAATTCTGAGTATCCTAGAGTTGAAGAATTGGTTGGCTAACGGGAGAAGAGAACACTATGTCAAAAGCTAAGAAATTGTTTGGTCTTTTGCTCCTTTAATTAGTCCCACATAGGTGGGAAATGAAGAATGATCAAGGCTCAAGGCTTATAAAAATAGGCTTAGTATTCTTGGTAAAGTACACCAGTCAAATGTTTAATTAGTAACTTTTGACTCTAGTTAAATTCCTTAGTTGTCTATTTTTATAAAATGGGAAGATGTGTGAAGTTAAAGTTTTGCTAGTTGGAAAGCTTTTGTGGGTATATTTGGGATGATGAGAGAAATTGTGTGATTGTAACAATTTTTCACATAGTGATTTTTCTCATATATGGGAAGTTTTCCACATAAAATCTAGTATTGTTATTATTTTTCTATTTTTCTTAATATTCCTGCAAATAGTAGATTTTAGAGGGTGAATTTGAGAGGTCTAAATTCCCAAATTTCGAACAAATTTGTGTGGTTGGAGGTGTGTGGTACACATCCTGAACAAATTTCGAATCCAAAATGTCGAAAGTCATTGTAATAGCTAATGTAGCGTTTATTTTTTGAGAAATGATTTGTATTATTTTAGAGTATATAAGTTTATGCATTCTCTTTTTTAAAAATAGATAAATTTGGAATCTCTAAGAAAAAACTAACTTTGTAATGATGGGTCTCACTATTTTTGAAAAGAGTTTTGCTAGGGATCCACAACTATTTAGAAGCACACAAGACACACTTTTTATTTTTTATATTTTTTAATGTTAGACGCCTCTCTTCTTTCTCATCTACTCTCTCTCTCATCAGCTCTCTCTCTCTTCGACCTCTCTTTTCTCAGGATCTCTCTTCAAGCTCTCTCTCTCAACAAGCTTTCTCTCTCCTCAAGATAATCTCTCTTTGACCTCTCTCTCATCTACGTCTCTCTCTCATCAAGTTTTCTCTCTCTTCAACCTCTCTCTCATCGGCTTTCTCTCTCCTCAAGATAATCTCTCTTTGACCTCTCTCTCATCTACGTCTCTCTCTCATCAAGTTTTCTCTCTCTTCAACCTCTCTCTCATCGAGATCTCTCTGACCTCTCTCTCTCCTCAAGCTCTCTCTCTCATCAAGCTCTCTCTCTCCTCAAGATGATCTCTCTCTGACCTCTCTCTCTCATCAGCTCTTTCTCATTGTTTGAGCTGTAAAATTGCATATTTTAGCTATTTAAAACTAATTTATTTCAACTGCTTCGTGACATTATTATTGGTTTTAGATGGAAAAATAGTTAATAAGCATAAATTCGAGTTGTGATTTTTAATTGATTAATATCATGTTTATGCTTAATTTTATAACTATGATTTAATTGAAAAATATTGCCTCACATATAGTATTCATGATGAACAAGAAAATGAAGAGGCACAAAATAATCCACCAATGAGAACTTTGCGTGAGTATTTGCAACCAACAAGGACAAGTACTCCATCTTGCATGATTTTTCCTACGAATATGGGGAATTTTGATTTAAAACCGGGAGTAATTCAATTACTTCCCAAGTTTCATGGCTTAGATTCAGAAAGTCCTTATTTGCATCTGAAAGAATTTGAAGAGGTTTGTGCAACTTTACAAACCCAAACTATCAATGACGATGTTGTTAGATTAAAGTTGTTTCCTTTCTCTTTGAAAGAAAAAGCTAAAAATTGGTTGAACTCCTTGAGACCAAGATCTATTGGCACATGGCAAGAAATGCAAAGAGAATTTCTGAAAAAGTTTTTTCCTACTCATAGGACCAACACTCTTCGCAGAAATATTATGAATTTTTCTCAAAAGGAAAATGAAACATTTTTTCAGTGTTGGGAACGTTTTAAAGAATTATTGCTAACTTGCCCACATCATGGCTATGAAACTTGGCGCACCATTAGTTTTTTCTATGAAGGTTTAACATCTCAGATGCGCCAGTTTGTAGAAATGATGTGTAATGGTGAATTTTTAAATAAAGATCCTGATGATGCTTGGGATTATTTTGACCAATTAGCTGAAAATGCCCAATCTTGGGATAACACAGATCGTTCTGATCGGTCAAATAAGCCCAAACTCAGTGCCATGTCTCAAGAAGGTATGTATGTTCTTAAAGGAAATGATGATGTGAATGCTAGGATAGCAAGTCTGACAAGAAAAGTCGAAGCCATGGAACTTAGGAAGGTAAATTCGGCTAAGGCCATTGAAAAAGAAGAAGAAAATTGTGGCATTTGTGAGATTAGTGGACACCTAACTCAGGATTGTCCAACAATCCCTGCTTTTAAAGAGGTGTTGCATGAACAAGCAAATGTCATGAATTCTTATAGGAGACCATTTTCTTCCCCTTATTCGGAAACATATAATCCTGGATGGAGAAATCACCCCAATTTTAGTTGGAGGAATGAGTCCAATTCAAATCAAAATCCTCAAGGGCCTTCATCATCTACACCTTATGTGCCTCCACATAAGAAAAGCCTTGAGGAGACATTACAAACTTTTATGCAGGGACAAGCCAATATCAACACTCAGACAATGCAGGCCATTACTGAGATGAGAAGTTCTATTAGCGACTTGACATCTGCATTGCAAGCTCAAGAAAAGGGTAAGTTTCCTGCTCAACCTCAGCCGAATCCCAAAGGTAAATTTGAGGTAAGAAATTCAAATCCCTCTGATTCAAAATTTGAACATGCCAAGTCCATCACCACTCTACGCAGTGGAAAAATAATTGATAAGAGTATTTCAACAACGAAAGTTGATGAGACCAACAACTCTTTAAATTCCAAGAGTGATGGTGAACTTGAGAAAGTTGAGCTAGATATGCCGGTGAAAGCCGCAATACCTGCTCCATTTCCCCAAAGGTTGCAACATTCTCCCAAGTTGGTTCAGAATACTGATATTCTTGAAATTTTCAAACAGGTGAAAATCAACATTCCTTTGTTGGATGCAATCAAACAGATTCCATCGTATGCTAAATTTTTGAAAGATCTATGCACAGTAAAGCGTACGATGAAGGTGCAGAAGAAGGCTTTCCTAACTGAGCAGGTAAGCGCAATCCTTCAGAACAATTCTCCTCCAAAGTACAAAGACCCGGGTTGTCCAACCATTTCTTGCGTGATAGGAAATTTTAAAATTGAAAAAGCTCTACTTGACCTTGGAGCCAGTGTTAACCTCCTACCCTACTCAGTATATGAGCAGTTGGGTCTTGGTGAACTTAAACCCACCAAGGTAACACTCCAACTTGCTGATCGTTCAATTAAGATACCGAGAGGGATAGTTGAGGATGTGCTAGTGCAAGTAGGCAAATTTTATTTTCCAGTGGATTTCATTGTTTTGGACACGGAACCTGTCTTTGATGTTTGCACTCAAATTCCTATCATTTTGGGTAGGCCATTCCTTGCGACTTCAAATGCTTTAATAAATTGTAGGAGTGGTGTGATGATAATTTCTTTTGGCAACATGACTTTGGAGTTGAATATTTTCAATATCTGTAAACAACCTGGTGATGACGATGATGTGCATGAAGTTAATTTGATTCAAACTCTTGTGCAGAATGAATTTGATTTGTCAATTTTTTCTGACCCCCTTGAGGCTTGTTTGGTTCATGGAAAAAATTTTGATGATGATTCTGTGCTTGCATCTATGAATTTTTTGCTAGAATCTACTCCTATAATGGACACTGATAAATGGAGAACACGTTTTGAGGAATTACCACCTCATGATGTCGTGTCTCTCCCCTCAAGTGTTCAAACACCAAAACTCGACTTGAAACCTCTACCTGCTGATCTCAAATATGCATTTTTAGACCAAGCAGAGACATTACCAGTGGTCATCTCATCAAAACTTGATGAGATTCAGGAGAAAAAATTAATTGGTGTTCTCATCGAACACAAAGAGGCAATAGGATGGACCATAGCTGACATCAAAGGTATCAGTCCTTTGATTTGTACCCACAGGATATATCTAGAGGACAATGCCAAGCCCTCTAGAGAAATGCAACGTAGACTGAACCCCAATATGAAAGAGGTTGTTAAAGCAGAGGTGTTAAAACTTCTGGATGTAGGGATCATTTACCCTATTTCTGACAGCAAATGGGTTAGTCCTACGCAGGTGGTACCCAAGAAATCTGGTGTGACTGTAGTTAAGAATGCTAACAATGAATTGATCCCAACTAGAGTTACTACTGGTTGGCGTGTGTGCATTGACTACAGAAAACTAAATTCTGTCACCAGAAAGGATCATTTTCCCCTACCATTCATGGATCAAATCATTGAACGTGTGGCGGGCCATAAATTTTATTGCTTCCTAGATGGTTATTCTGGATATAACCAAATTGAGATTGCTCCTGAAGATCAAGAAAAGACCACTTTTACATGTCCATTTGGTACCTTTGCATATCGAAGGATGCCATTCGGACTTTGTAATGCTCCTGCCACATTTCAAAGATGCATGATGAGTATATTCAGTGACATGGTAGAGCGTTTTGTTGAAATATTCATGGATGATTTTTCTATTTTTGGTGATTCATTTGATGAATGTTTGACTCATTTGGAAAAAGTGCTGATCAGATGCAAAGAAAAGAATTTGATTTTAAACTGGGAAAAGTGTCATTTTATGGTCACTCAAGGGATTGTTCTTGGTCACATTGTATCTTCTCAAGGTATGGAAGTGGACAAGGCCAAAATTGAATTAATTTCTAACTTGCCCATCCCAAAGAACATCAGGGATATCAGATCTTTTCTAGGTCATGCAGGTTTTTACAGGAGGTTCATCAAAGACTTCAGCAAAATTTCTAGACCTTTGTGCAATTTATTGTCAAAGGAAAATGCTTTTGCATGGACTAATGATTGTGAGTTAGCTTTTACAAAGCTAAAAGGTATGTTGATTTCAGCTCCTATTATGCGATCACCTGATTGGAATTTGCCATTTGAGATCATGTGTGACGCTAGTGATTATGCTGTCGGAGCTGTTTTGGGCCAACGAAAGGACAAAAAGCCTTGTGTCATTTATTATGCAAGTAGAACTCTAAATAGTGCTCAAATGAATTATTCAACAACTGAAAAAGAGCTACTTGCAGTAATTTTTGCACTTGACAAATTTCGCTCTTATCTGATTGGGTCTCAAATTGTCATTTTCACTGATCATGCTGCATTGAAGTACCTTTTAGCGAAAAAAGATGCAAAGCCCAGGTTGCTTAGATGGATCCTTTTGTTGCAAGAATTTGACTTGATAATAAAAGATAAAAAAGGAGTTGAGAATGTTGTTGCTGATCATCTGTCTAGACTTGTTCTTTCAGATACCATAGAGACCGTTCCTATTAAAGACACGTTTCCAGATGAGCAACTTTTTGGTATATCTCAAGTGCCATGGTACGCTGACATTGCTAATTTTCTTGCTACAGGTGAAATTCCTCACATTTGGACTCAACAGGATAAGAGGAAATTTTTTGTAGAGGTAAGAAAATTCTTTTGGGATGATCCATATTTGTTTAAATATTGCCCGGATCAAATAATTAGACGATGTGTTCCCAATAGCGAATTTCAAAGTGTGATAGCTTTTTGTCATTCTGGGGCATGTGGTGGCCATTTTTCTGGGAAGAAAACTGCTTTTAAAATTTTGCAATGTGGTTTCTATTGGCCTACCATTTTCAAGGATACCCATGAATTTTGCAAAACTTGTGAGCGTTGTCAAAAATTGGGAGGGATTACCCGTCGGAGTATGATGCCATTAAATCCAATTTTGGTTGTTGAAATATTTGATTGTTGGGGCATCGACTTCATGGGACCCTTCCCAGTTTCTTTTGGCAATCTCTACATTTTGGTAGCTGTGGATTATGTGTCCAAATGGATTGAGGCTGTTCCATGCAAAAACAATGACCACAAAGTGGTACTGAAATTTTTGAAAGAAAATATTTTATCAAGGTTTGGAACACCTCGAGCCATTATCAGTGATGGGGGTAAACATTTTTGTAATAAGCCTTTCGAGGCCTTAATGCGAAAATATGGTATTACTCATAAGGTTGCTACCCCTTATCATCCACAACAAGTGGTCAAGTTGAGGTATCTAATCGGGAGATTAAAAAATTTTTAGAAAAGACGGTTAACCCAAGTCGTAAAGATTGGTCTTTACGACTAACCGATGCACTCTGGGCATACCGTACTGCTTTTAAAACCCCGATTGGTATGTCCCCATATCGACTTATTTTTGGAAAGGCTTGTCACTTGCCTGTGGAATTGGAACACAAAGCTTATTGGGCGATCAAGCAATTTAATTGTGATATGGATAAAGCTGGCTCTCTTCGTAAATTTCAGCTTAATGAGTTGGAGGAAATCAGGAATGAAGCTTACGAGAACTCTCGTATTTCCAAGGAGCGAATGAAAATTTTTCATGATAAAAACATTTTTCGAAAATCTTTTGAGCCTTCACAAAAAGTTTTGCTGTATAATTCAAGGCTCCATTTGTTTCCTGGAAAACTTCGATCCCGATGGATCGGCCCTTTGTTGTAAAAACTGTTTATCCTTTTGGGGCCATTGAGATAGAAAATCCAGAAAATGGTAATGTATTTAAAGTGAATGGACAGAGGTTGAAACCATTTTTGGGTGATTTTACTCCAGAGATTGAGTCCACTACTCTGGAGGATCCTGCTTATCAGAATTAATTTCTGATTCTTCATTGTATATACCATTTTTGTTTGTTTTGTTTTTATTTCTTGTGCTTTTTGTATCTTCTAACTTTGATAGAAATTACTCCCTGTGCGCACTCGAGTATCTCAGGTGACGTCTCTCCTCTTTATTCTTTCGTTTCAATATATGTTCTGCAGTGTTTATCTTACTTCAATTCATGCCTGCATAACATATGTCGTCGAACATTCATTTGTTGAACATTGAGGACAATGTCAAATTTAGTTGGGGGGAGGGTTTTCTGTTAAAGTTTTCTGTTGAAGATGTGTTAGTACTAAAAAAAAAAAAAAAAAAAATTTGTGAGGTGTATTGAAACATAAATGATTAACACATACTTCTGGCATCTTTTTGTGAAATTTGAGTATCTTGGTGGAGTAGTTGAGCGGAATTATTCTGTGAAGATTTATTTTCAACCCTAAGCATAGAGCATGACTTATGATGCATCACATTTTGTTGAAGAGTGACTTGAAACACCGGGAGGCGATATTTACAGAAATGAGAATTAGTATGATTTATATAGAATGAAGGGCAAGTTTTGAAAGAACATTTTGCACATGCTTACACTCGTAGTGTTCCTCACTAATGTTCATTGATTTAAAATAGGAGAAGTAAACTGCAGGACTACCGAGCCATGCCAAAAAAAAAAAAAATTTGAAAAAAAAAAAAAAAAACGAAGAAGAAATAAAGGCGACTTAGTGAACTTTCCTAAGTATAAAAGGGCTAGAAACAGTTACCCAAGACTTTGGGGGTTGAGTGTTCAACCTTTAAAAACAGAGCTGGCGTGAAAACTGCTAGTCCCTTAGGCTTTGAGGTAGTTAGAATCGATAATGATTAATCTTAAGGTTGAAAAATCCTTTGATAAATCATGCTTATTAATGAGGAACACACAGAGGTTTAGCCACACACACTATCCGAGTTCTAAGATATTTGCCTAAATTCTATGTGAACAATTGTTGAGACTTTTCTTGTGGATACAACTCCNGAGACTTTTCTTGTGGATACAACTCCTGGTGTTGAGTAGTCACGAATCAATTTTTTTTGTGAGAATTCAGAATTATGCTTGATTGTTTTTTTTTTTGAATTTCGAGCTTTATGCAATGTTCATCTCAATTAATTCTCACTATTTTGCTCAAGGATTAGCAAAAAGCTAGTTGGGGGGGTGTGTTTGAGCTGTAAAATTGCATATTTTAGCTATTTAAAACCAATTTATTTCAACTGCTTCGTGACATTATTATTGGTTTTAGATGGAAAAATAGTTAATAAGCATAAATTCGAGTTGTGATTTTTAATTGATTAATATCATGTTTATGCTTAATTTTATAACTATGATTTAATTGAAAAATATTTCCTCACATATAAAATATATTTTTAATAATCTATTTTCTCTTTAATTTATTTCGAGTGTATTTTTATTTCTTTATTTTCAGCTTAAATAAAATTCACGAGATCATCAAAAGTGCATGCTCAAAGCCGAAAGACGGAATGTAGATCTTGGCGAGAAGGAACCACGGAGAGTCACGCTTGCAATTTAAATCCACGCGAAAAAATAAAGGTTCGGCGAAATTTTCTTCTCGTGTACAGCAGGACATATTTTGGCTGAAGAAGAGTGATTTACGGCGAAAGAAAAATAAACATAGTAAACGAAAAGTGAAGAAAAAAATTGACTTCGGTTGGGAAGAAAAAGGGAACACTACGGACTAAAAAAGAAAAAGCGGAAAGAGCTAGCAGATGGAAACATCTACGGAAAGCTAAGACAAACCGAAAAGAAAAGAGAAGTATTCACGTGGGCTGAGGGGGATGGACAAAGCTGGATGGAGAGTGGAGAAAAGGGAGAGACGTGCTGGAAGTTTATTGGCTGAAGTTTATTTTGGCTGAAATTGAGGTACGGTGGAAAGGAAAGATAGCTGTACGGCGGGAACATGCTTAATGAGTGGAGTGATTTACGAAGGAAAGGAGAGCTGAAATTAAGGATGGTTTTCGGTGCTTGATTGATTGGAGAGAAGGAACGGGGGAGAGAGCAGTTGACGTAGAGGGTGCTGGACGTTCGGTTCAGGGAGAGCTTATGGAAGGGGAATTTACGGAAGAGAAAAAAAATATATAGATGGAGAGGAACTGAGATAGAGGGGTTTTTTATGTTGGGAGAGCTCTTACGGTGAGAACCAGACTGGGTTCTCTGTTTTCAGACATAGAAACCAGAGAGCTACGGACTGAAGGGAGTAGGAGGTTGGACGTGAAGGCTCTTACGGAGAAGGCTGGGAAGCTCGTTTCTGGCTGGGAGTTCACGGAACCAGGTGCTCTATTTTTAGAGGAAAAAACAGAGAGTTTTGGACTGCCAAAGTGCAGGTTTTCATTTTCGTTTGGAGTGGAAGTAAAAGAGGCTGAAGGACGTGAAGATGAGGGCTGGTTTTCTGGAGGGTGAGAGCTGAAACGAAAAGACACTCTACTCTGGTCTGGGATTTCATTTTCGTCTGGAGCAGGACTTACGGCAGCTAGTAGAAGTGAGTAGAAACTGAGAGAAACGTTTTGATGGACTGGAGAAAAGAAGCTCTGGTTCTTTTACCTTGAAGCTGAATTTCGGTGAAGCTCTGGTTCTTTTACAGGAGAGGAGCTTACGAAAAAAAGAAATATATATAAAAGAGAAAGGAGAGGAGAAAGATAGAGGGAGCTGGTGAGAGGGCTGCCCGTTCTGAACGTAGGAGCGGTTCTGAGAGTGTTTTACGGAGAGTGAAAAAAAAAAGCTTCGGACGGTTTTCGTCTGGTGTCTTTCGCTGGTTTTTGACGGACTGGAGACTTGAAAGGAAAGGAAGAGTTATGGACAGCAGGGGGGGCTAGCAGACAGGACGTGAAGGAAGGAACTGCTAGTGTTGAAGTGAAAAAGGGAGTTTACGTTAAGGGTCTGGACGTTTGGGAAGCAGGTTTTTCTTTTTTTTCTTCGTTCAAGTGGGAGTTGATTAAAGGGATGTTGCTGAGAGAGTTTACGGGGAGAGGAGTTTACGTTTGAGAGAAGCTGGCCGTTCGGGTGAGTTTTTCTCTGTTCATTTGAACGAACTGCAAGAGCACAAACGATGGGTTGGTGACTTACGGGAAGGAAGCTTTTGGGTTTTGGCGCTGGAGCTTTTGGCTTGTAATACATTCGTTAATTTCAGCACAGAAGGTTTTCGAGGATGAGCTTAGGCTATTCTTTACACTGGACAGCAAACGGCGTGAGGGAAGTTCTTTTCGGCACCATTTTCTCTTCGATCGCTTTTATTTTCTGATCAAAGTTATTTTCATTGTTAGTTTGTGTTTTATTTTATTTTTATCATGGTGAATGTTTGTTTAATTTTTATAGCGCTTGTGTTAAACATGGTCGGCTAAATTTGAATACTAAGGTTAGAGGTGAAGTTTAATGATTTGGAAATTGTTTTCGGATCGACGATAAATTTATTTTGTGAGTTTGATCGATTGAATGATTTTACTATTGGATAATTTGATTATCTATATATTTTTCTTGATTTATTGTGATTTCCGAATACAGTAAATGCTTGAGAAATCCCTGTGATAGTCAAATAAATTTGTAAGCGTTTTAATCATCAATCGTTCATGCTCGATCATTCGTAACTATTTTTCTTGATCTTAAATGCTAAATCTTCCAATTAAACGGAATTATTATTCTAGTTTAATTGAAGTAATTTGATCGGAAACAATATTTTAAATTATTAAATGGATCCTCGAAACCTTAGTCTTTTCCCATATCAATACATTTTATCATTTTAGTTTTATTTTGTTAAGTCAAAAATCATAATTTTAATAACCTCATTTTATTTTCAATCGCACATCTCTTTTAATATTTTATTTTAATTTGTTTGAAAGAAATTTTCACATTAGTCAATCCCTGTGGATTCGATCCTGTAAGGTACTACAACACCTGTATACTTGCAGGTAAAACTGCACTAAATTTTGGTTCATTAATTTGAGTTAAGGTTTAGACGCAACACTCATCAAACTTTCTCTCTCATCAAATCCTCTCTCTCCATCCGACCTCTCTCTCTCTTCTCATATATTCTCTCTCATCAAGCTCGAGCCTGTTTCTCAATTTTCTCTTTGAAAATCAAATGTCAAAATCCAAAGGTGGGAATCGAAAAGTTAGGGATATTTTTGTCATTTTATTCATTAAGTCAATGCCACGTGTAGTGTGCATTGGAGGATCCGAAACAGGGGCTGATGCTAATATTTATTCTTTTGAAAATGAGTAAGGCTTGCACACCTACGATTATATTTATCATTACTCTTGCAATTACTCTTACTTTTTGTGTTTTATTCTAGGGGTTGGTTGGGTATACGTACCAAACATAACAACATTTACATGAAATTTCAAGAGCTAAAAAAAATACATGAAATTGTTCAACGTTTTTCATCGCCTGAAACCTACCATACTAATTGATTATAAAAGCCCAGGAACCAAAAAAAAAGAGAGGAAAACCTGAAGACAAGGCAGCAGTAATAGCAATTAGCACGCGAAAGGCCAAATAATTTGAACGACGTTGTTCACGTAACTAGAAATTAATGCCCACAGTTCAATTAGATGAAATGAAATATTTTAAATAATAATAAAATTTTTGAATTAAGATGACATGAAATAGTTTGTAAAAAATATATATATGTTTAGATAATAAGATGACATGAGATAGTTTTTATTTTTTAGGATTTGAAAAAGGTGTGAGTCTCATAGTATTTATAGAGTATTCGAATTGGATACTATTCATACACTATTTATGTCAATTTTGCATTGATCATGTCAGGTTTCATTGTTTTATACTGTTTATTTACTGTTCATTTAAGTTGATATTTTCAAAACTTAAGAAATTAAATATTACATTTGGATAGCCAAAACTACTATACAGTATAACTCCAATAAGATGTTTTCATATGAATTGGCTAACCAAATAGGGCCTAAAGGACTCTCTCAAAGGGAAGAGAGAGAGAGAGAGAGAGAGAGATCATGATATAAAATATAAGGGTGTAACTAGTTCGGTTCGGTTCGGTTTTAAACAAAATTTAGGACAAAATCGATAATACTGGTTTTATATTTTTTAAAACTGATTATGCAATGGTTACTTCTCTAAATTGGTACTTTCATTTTACCTGTTCCAGACCGGTTTTTCAGTTTTAATATATTAAGTATATTAGTATTACTAATGTATTTATCAAAAGAAATATATTGAGAATTTATTAGGCAATAAAATGTATTTAATATATATTTTATATTTAAAACATATGATCAAATAAATATTCATGTTTAAGATTAAAATGTTATGTTATAAATTATAATATATTATTTTATACATAATTATATATAAAAAAGTATATAATATATAATATTAAAAATTAATAATATATATATAATATGTGAACTGGTTTGGTCCAATATTAGAAAACATAAAACTGATTTTGAATCAGATTTGATTGGTTTTTAAAATATGACATCATAATTTTCTTTGTAATTAAGTGTAGTTTATTGGGAACAGATGACCTAATCAAGACAATTCAATGGGAAATAAAGTGGATATTTTTCCTAAGTAACACTCAACTACCAAACATCATCTTCATCGTTTCGTGCCTCTTAATTAGCTACTTTACACGCCCAATTGGGCCCAACCTAGCATATATATTCACAAAACGACATGAAGAATTGGGCTTTATGTGCAGTGCACAACAAAATAGATCATGCATAAAATTTGAAAAGTGAAGGAGCATTCTTATTAGTTTGATTAAATTCATCTTTAAATTTAATTAATATCAACACTTCTTTACATTTTCTTATTCAATTTAAATTCAATTCCAATATTAGATTAGCCTTTTATTCTCTATATAATAAAAAAATATTATTAAATTTTTTTTAAAAAAATTATTTTTGTCACATTTTATAATTCTAACAATTTAATATTATTAATAATTATATTATAATTAAATTAATATTAAAAAAAACATATTTTCAAAGGTAATTTAATCATTTAAAATGAAAGGTAGATTATTTTAGTATTTTAATTGGTGAAATGAAAGTATATGAGTGAGAAATTAATATTTTAATTTTTAGTGAAAGAAAGTGATCTTTTATCTTTAGCCAATCACTATAACAAAAGTCTAAAATGTTTTAGATTTGTCCAATTTAATGTGGGTCTTTTTTACACAAATCATTTAAATTTTGGTCAACATTCTCATTTAGTCAAGCCAATGAAGATGCTCTAACGTTATAAATTCTAAATAGATAAATTTCAAATAAGCATTTTGTAAAAAATTAAATTTAAAAATTTAAAAATAAATTTATTTTGGTGCCGAAATAATAAAAAATCAACCCCATTTGGAGTTTGTCCAGCTCGTAGATTTGAGCTATGTATTTAAACAAGAAATATTTTATAAGTAACCTTAGATGCTTCGGCATGATGTTTAAGATTCGCTCCTTACACAATTTTTTTTTTATTTTTATTCTTTCAAGTTTAACGTTTTGTGCTTATTGGAAGGGGTGGAGAGGGGAGGGGGCACATGGTATGCCCACCCTGGTTGACTTTTCTTCCCATTATTAAAAGAGAGAAAGATGACTACAAGTCAGCAATTTTTCTCTTTTGAATTAGTCTCTTTAAATTGCATGACACATCAGCGCGCACCATGATGCCACGAGGAATTTGCCAAACTTATGTATAGCTTTTTGAGCCGGACCTTATATTTAACGGTAATCCAAATAATTAAGGCTACGTTTGAAATTTAGATTGAATTGAGATCTCAAATCATTAATCTTATATTAATTCAAAACTTTTTTATATGTAAAATTTATAATTTTTTTCAATTTATTATAAATATATTTAATCTTATTTTAATATTTAAATACATCTTATATAAAAAAATATATTTTTTTATTTCAACTTATTACTGTTCATAAAAATTCAATTCATCTCCACGTCTAAACGTTTTGCCTAAATCTAAAAGAAGATGATCGCAGTCAAATTATCAGGCAAACTCATTAAAATAATTAAAAAACCGAAACAAAAAGAACAGACTTGGAATGGAGTCAAAATTTCAATGTCGTACTCGACTTTATAACTAATTAATTAGTTGCAGTAAAGCTGACAAGTCCACACCATGATGATGACTCTTGGTCCTAGTATTAATTCATAGAACTGTAGTCGAAAATGAGTACAAAACGCCTAATAATTCAGAAGAGAAGGGGTCTAGTACTTACAGAAATCTCCCGAATGCATTGATCTCCTCTAAAGGGAGACTCTTGGGTTGCTGCTATATATGTTGTAAATAGCAAAGTAGTCATAATTCCTAGGGAAAATTATGTTGTAAATAGCCTCTTCAATTGATTTATTTGCCACCACATTTATATTTTTGTCACAATATTTGTTAAAGATGGTTTAATTTTTTACCTTAACTAACGTCCAAAACACAAGTCATAGAAGACCCACCGGAGCTTTTCCTAGTAGAAGTCAATATAATCTAAAAAGTACTCTCATTTTTTACTGTTTTTTGGAGGTTGGTTGGGCGTACCAAACGTAACAACATTTACATGACATTCCAAGAGAATAAAAAAAGTACACAAAACTGTTCACATTTGACGTGTTTAAAAGTCCATAATTCAAACTTGGTGTCCTTTTCTGGTCCATTGCCCGAAACCTACCACTTGATATTGATTACCAAAAGCCCAGAAAATAAAAATGAAACAAAATAAAATACAAATTGAATAACTAAATGAGAGATATGGTTGTTCTACGTAGAAATATTTAAAATAAGCATATATTACATCATATTATAAAATAATTTTTATTGTATATTAATTTGACACGTGTAATACAGGACTCGTCATTCATATAACAACATACGTACCTAGTAATTCTCTTTGTAATTAACATGGATATACGCCACTATATAATTTATTGGGAACATGAGATCTTCTAATTATCAAGACAATTAAATTGGAAATAAAGTGGACTTCTTGGAGAAATTCCAATAGCACTACTTTGGTATTAGGAAAACTAGCCGATGAATGGCACATGATTTCCTTAGTGTGGTTGGAGACGAATGGGAAGCCCCTTTTGTGGACTTGGCATCATGTCACCGATAATCTTTTCATTGGGAAGCACCACTTCCCATTTGAACCTTTTGACCACATTGTGAACAAATGTGAGTATTGCTAGGCGTGCGTACTCTTTCCCAGGGCACATCCGAGGCCCTCCTCCAAATGGAACAAATGTAAAGGGAGGGAAGACATTTGCATCATCGTATCTTGAGGGGTCAAACTTCTCTGGCTCTGGGAAGAATTCTGGGTTCTTGTTTGATGTGCTCACTGTCCAATATACCTGCATGCATGCCCACCAAAATATACCATATGTATCAAGCATGTTCATCTCATGGGTCCTGGTTGCATGGTATACACAATCGCTTAAACATTACTTTTGTATACTCATTTTGTGACTTCAGCGCTTTTCTTATATATATATAAACGCTTAGACATTTAAATAACAGTTAATATTATCTCAAAAATTCATTTGCACAAGAAATTAGGTTTGAGCATGAGCATGGCCGTACCTTCCATCCCTTTGGAATGGTGTAACCGGCGTAGGTAAAATCAGTGAGGGCCACTCGGAAAGTTCCCTGAAGAGGAGGGGTGAGCCTCATGACTTCATACAAAACGTGCCACGAATACTTCATTTTCTGAATGTCATCCCACTCTAATAGCTCTCCTGATTTCTTCATCGATGAGACCTCCGATTGCTCTGGTTTTCAGCAAAGAGTAATGTTAGCAAACTTTGATACAGACAAAATCAAAACTGAAAAAGCAAAAAGCAAAAAGCCAAAACCAATAAAAAAAATAAATAAATAAAAAATTGCAGAGAAATTCTCATATTTTATAAAATATTAATCCCATCTTGAACGACGAACTTTACCATTATTTTGATGATCCGATTGAGTTAAAATTATCCCCGTTTGGATACGTAAGGTGTTTTATCTCGTTTTATCTCATTTTATATCATCATTATTATTTTCTTAAATTTTTACATAAAATATAATAAATAATTCAATTTTTTTCTATCTCTATTCAATTTTTCAAATTTTAATATAATAATATTTTATTTAACTTTTATATTTTTATCTTCAACTATCTTGAATCCAAAATTACCAAAAGGCTAACAAAAAATTCTCACGTGGAAAATTAAGAAGGAAAAAAAAAATGAAAAGGTTGGTACGTACCAGCTCGGATCTTCTCGTAGATGTCGGGTCTCTCTCCGACGTATTTCATGAAGAAAGTCATGGCAGTAGCCACTGTGCTATACCCTGCAACCAACAACCCCATAATCTTGTCGGCAATTTCAGCCTCCGGCATGTGCTTCCCCGATGGGTCGGTAACCACAATCATATGCGAAAGTATGTCCTGCATCGGTGCTCCGGCGGCCATGGCAGCCTTCTTTTCTTGAATGACTGTCCTCAGCTCCTTGCGGATTGCAGCTGCTGCTTTGTTTGCTCTGTAAAATATAGTTCCTGGGAAATTCAGAGTGATTGAATGCATCCCGAGTGTAATGTCATCAAAGTGGCTAACAAGCCTAGCAATTCGATCGGGGTCATCGGTGCCCAAGAAGAATCTGCAGGCAAGAGTGAGAGTGAGGGTCTTGGCGAGAGGAAAGGCCTTGACCACGTCTTTTCCCTCCCAGTGAATTTGCATCTGTTCCTGAGTGATGGAGTCCATTTTTCCCAGGTACCGCACCAACGCCTCCGGCTTCAAAAACCCAGGAGACCTTATGATTTGTGCCTCGGCATCGCGCGCAATTTGGACCGGAGCAGCCGTCTGGTACGACCGGAACATCTTCTGCATCGAGTGAGGACGGAATGCGGTGAAGTACTTTTGCTCGTTGGAAAACAAGAATTTGTGTCCACTGGGACCGCAGATGACTGCGGTTTCCTCTCCAAGAATCTTAGTCTTGAATATATCCGGGGAATACTTCTTCATCCTATCAAAGACAAAATTTTCTGGCTTCCCAAACAGGAACTCAAGAGTTTCCCCCATGATAGGCCATCCGAAGCTCCCCGGGGGCAGGTTTTTGGGACCATGGGACCTGCGTCTGAAAACGAAGATGCTAAGTGCAAGAAGCACTGGGACCAAAGACAGCGCAAGGAAGAAGGCCGCCATACCTAATTGTTTTTGGAAATGAGTTGGGGTTGATGGAGATGGAATTGAGCTGGATGGGCTTGAACCTTGGATTTATATAGGGAAGGGTAGGTGGCGCATATCGTCCGATTTATCTATTTAATTTACTGCGTCAATCCCGTTCTTCTCACGCGGAAAGGCATACGTCGATATTGAGTTAGGGGCAATACGGGGCAGGATCTCGTGAACTACTCAACGTTTACATCACCTGTAATTAGTGACATTGAGTTTCATATAAATGATTTCAGTTAAAACGGATTAATCTGCTAATACATAGTCAATTAACGGATCAATAATAAGTCAATTCGCTTATTTTAAAATTAATTTACATTAATTCATTTAAATTTTATTTTAAAATTATTATTGTTAAATTATAATATTGGTATTTTTTAATATGAATATGATTTTATTATTGAAATTGTAATTCTTGACCTATGTTCATGTTTAGTACTAATGTTATATTTATTATTAATGCTTGGTTTATAATATTAGTTTTATTATAGATTAAAATATGAGAAATATTGATATTTTTTTTAGTAGGTAGTCTTAATTATTATTTTTAGATATTGGGTAATTAATAAATTTAGATTTTAAATTTTATGTAAAATTATGCTAATCAAATCAAATGAGTTATATAGGTTAGTTCAATCAATTTACATGAACGACTTGAAATGAATCGTGTTGTGTTTATCTATTTTTAATTAATGATTAAACGAATTAAAACAGGTGACACAATATGACTATTATTTAAATAAATCATGTTAGGATTTGAAGGTTTAGTACCTCATTTAGTTTAATGGACCGTGTTATAAATAATCCATATAATTGAATATCTATAACTTGACACGACTCACAAACACAAATTGCAATCCTTAATAAGTCACCATGCACGCACTGGAAAGCTTTCCGCATGGATTTTGATTCTGAATTTTGTTTTTATTTTGGATTTTTTTAAAACCAAATTATTTGGTCTATACAAAATCCTGTAAAAATGATTTTATACCATTTCATTCGATTTTTTGTTTTGATTCTTTTTTTAATTTATTTTTTGTCGAATAATAATACGTATAATTGTAAATTGTGTAATTATTACGTAATCGTTTAAAAAAAAATATATTATTAAAAAATTAATATTTTTATATAAATCTCATATTTTATTCACATTTTTACGCTAAAGTTATAAATATTTTTTTTTCTCTGTCGACAGCACAAGTATTGTATTGTGGCTGGATGAACAGTAAAGTGATCTATTGACTTTGGTTAAGCTTTCACACTCAAAAGTCAAAACTCAGTACGTGGAAGATTGATGTTAATTCCCACTTTTCATCGGTTCAATATTTTATCACTGTGTTCAAATTACAGCTTAAAACCCATTATTTGAGTTTTAGGAAAGAGGAATATTCTCATTTGGACATATTTCTTTTATTTATTTATTTTTGAAGTCATAGGTTTTCATGTCTTATGAAGATAAGATGGCAGCTGGACCCGAAGGAAAGTGCCAAAGGACTGAAGTTGTCTTCACACAAAACAAATATCTGCATTCTACGTGCTGCAACCACAGTTATCTTCTTCTCCTCCTCCTCCTTTTCTTCCCTCTTGGCACCACAAATATTTGCAAGTCGCATAAGATACTTTGTTCACACTCAAAATTCCACAAGAAACTAAGGTCCTGTTTAAAATTTGGACTAGATCAGTTTAATTTTAAACTGAATCTAATATTTAAATATTCAACTCTCAATTCATTAAACTCATCTCAAGTCAAAACCTCTTTATACGTGTGACCCAGAACTTTTTTCAACTCAACGTCTCTTTACACGCGAGATCTATAATCTTTTTTAACTTTTCATAAATATATCTAAACTCATCTTATATGGACTCCACGAAACTCATTTTACCATATCAACTCACTACTATTTATAAAGAATTCAACTCATTTCAACTCAACTTAACATTTAAATTTGACCTAATTGAGATGGATTTAAATTTTTAAGTTGAGATACTAATCATATTAATATGGGTATTTTCTACCCATATTACACATGGTGTCCTTTGTTTTCGTCAAGTCTACAAAAAATTAATTACAAGTAGAAAATACGACACAAAAATAAAGTTGAATTGACATCAAAGCTACAGATCTAATTATCAACTAATTAATGACCATTTTTTTTCCTCTACCCATTTAAAACACATTCTTGGTCAAGTCTATACAATAAAATAACTATCACGGTTAACTTGCTAATTAATTAATTAAGGGTCAAGTAGATCATGTTTGAATGAAGGAAATCGAAGGAAGCATTATAAATCCATCTCATTGCCTCACTTTTGCTCCATGTTTTGATATTGGTAAAGATTTCCCCACCCTATATGTAACATTCTTATGATATTAAACTTAGCTTCCTTCTTAGGTATGTATTCTCATGAGGAAGTCAAAGGACGACTGTCAAGAAAAAGAAAAATGCATGGGTTAGGAGGGAGGGATGAAATTTCAGGATTTCATGAGTAACTTTTAAGTAATGTGCCATTGTTTGTGGGGTACGTTCATTTGAGTTCATCTTTCACCAATTTTCACAACTTGGAGTTAGAAACTGAATTAGAGAAGATCATTGTTTTTATGAAATATTGCGAATCTTTTTTCTAATATCATTGTTGATAAAAATTAGAATGTAATAGAAATCGAAATTAGAATGAAGGACAGATCAGAGAGACCAAAAGTCTCTCTCTCTCTCTCTCTCCAAACATTAATTCCAAGTCACAAGAGTACTTGTCAATTGGAGCTAGGGACTCATTGAAGGAACGCCAATGAACACATCATACTGGTAATTGGATTGACACGGATTTATGACAAAGAAAAGGACTTGTTAGTCAGCAATCCATTTTAACAAGAAAAAACTGGGTGTCTGCAGGGTGGATCCCCATGGACCTTTTCTAACTGTTAGAGGTACGTTTTGGGAAAAAAGAAAAGATAATTTATATATATATATATATATATATATATATTTGATATTACTACTTCAAAACTTAAATTGACGAGAAGACATATATACATTTAATTAATTATATTATATTCTTAAAATTTAGATTTTTTATCTTTTGTTCGGCAAGTGAACTACGGGTTCAACTTTACCATTTACTGGAATGAGTAGTGATAATGATAATTATCGACAAATACCAAATTGATCAAGAAACTTTGAAGCATTAATAAACGAAAACTTAGCGTAAACTTTATAATCAAAGTCAATGGATCGAATTCCAACTTTTGTTAGTTACATTTTGGTTACATGTACACAAGATGAGATGAGATAAAAATTAAAAGTTGAATAAAATATTATTAGAATATAATTTTTATTTTTATATTTAAAAAGATTAAATTATTTATCATATTTTGTAAGAAAAATTGATAAAATTTTAATTATTAAATGAGATGATCATGTCATGACATGAGGCTCACGAAATATTCCAATGTTTAGAACAAAAAACTTTTTAAAATATTAATGAAAGTGACTTTTAAATATTTAAATAATTATCAATATCCAAACTAGAAATATAATTCTTTTTCCCACAAAATTAGAAATAATCAATTTATTATATCATCTGTAATGTCAATTTCCAATACAGGTTGAACTGATCTATATCTTTAGCTGATGAGAATGATAAATCTCATGTACATGCATGTATTCCTTCCATTATTGAAGACTATTAATGAATGGTGACAAGGTGTGAATATGATTGCAAGAAAATCCTACTCTGTCAAACTTAGGCTACATATTGCATTTATTTTCCATACTGTCTTCATCTTACTTGTTTGTCAATCCCGTTAACCGTCATATATTGATCTCTTCAAATTTACCACCTCGTTTATTTTTATAAAATTTTTCATCTCATCTCATTTCATTTGATCTAATCGTTACAATTTTTCTAAATTCTCATACAAAACAAAATAAAAAATTTAACTTTTTTAAATCTCAATACAAAAATAATATATTTTAATAATATTTTATTTAACTTTTAACTTTAATCTCAACTTATCTCATCTTTAAAAACAAACGACTGTCATCATGCAGTTATATACAATATAATATAAGTTTTGATGAATACACAAAAAATTTATCAAAATTACTTATATAATATTGTATTTTCAAATTATTAAAATATTATAATTTGCATCATTTTTAAGACTTGACTATCAAGATTCATATCACCGATATATACCCATCTTAAGAGTCAAAATTAAATGATAATAACGTGCCCTAATCTATAAAATCTCTAGAAATTTGAAAAAGTAGAAGTGCATATTTTTTTTCCCTCACACCAAGAATCAAAGTCAGAACACCAATTAGCAATGAGCATTTAGTTACGCGCTTCATCATTTGCGTTTACTTTGGACACATGAATCATGTGACACCTACTCCTTGCACGCGCATTAATATTTTAAATTCAAAGAAACAGATCGAGAGTGATTAATTTAATTAATTTTGAAGTGGATGTACGCTGGCAAATTGCCTGGCCTTCTCACTTCTCAACCAATGGGATTGACAGTCTTTTGTTGAATTTAATTGGTTAGGATCTACTCTAAACACCTTATATACACACTTAGTGACATAATAATATAATATAAAAGATTCTGATCTTTTACATGAAAATATTTAATGTGATTCTAGAAATTCGTTTCAGCTGTTATAGATGCCTTAAGATTCACTTCGTTTATATTTTTATAGACTTCTATTCGACTTTGATATATAGACATTACATCTGCTGGCTAGGCTTTATAATATTTTTAAATATCTAACGTATCACATCAAATCAGTTTATAAAATTTAGTAACATGAAATTTACGAGTTAATGTATACAATATGATCTATAGTTAAAAGTAATAGAAAATTATTAGCTAGGAAACCTCTTCGCAATATATATCTAATCAATTACTCACGTGAGAGTCACATGATTAGGACAATTTTGAAGCAGCTGGCCTGCCTGCATGGAGACGCAAACAAGATAGACATTGCATGCAGTTTGAAAGGTACACCAATCCTAACAAGCATTAATGCAGCTTTCAGCTCACCGTGATTGTGATCACCCGTCACTTGTAGCAGAAGAATACACATAATTATAAAATGATTTTCTTGACTCTTACAGGCAAACCCAAAAGCAAGGAAGTGTAAAAAGAAACTTATCCTATATGAACACCTTAGTTATTACAAAACTTAGGTTATGTTTCGTAAGTGAAGTAGACTGTGACTACTTCAATACTATTTTTAAATAGTTTATTAATACTATTTTTTTTTCACTACTATTCCTTATGTTTATGATCTTGATGGTAACTTAATATAACTTTTGTGATCACTTAATTTAAACAATATTATATTAAGTTAAATGATAAACAAGATAATACAGAGCAATAAAAAGATCCAAAAATCGAGGAAAATCGAACAATATTCAATAATTTCTAGAGAATCAATCAATATCATATATATAGTAAATATATATAATAATTTCCAATAGAGAAATTCCAAAGTAAGTAGGAGAAAATGTAAGGCGTTGGTGAATGTTTACTTACAATTATGAGATCAGGCCAGGGCAGCAATATTGTTTTTAAAACTACATCTCTTAAAAGACAGCCCGGATCCAGCATTTTCATTGCATGGAGTCAAATATGACTAGTCATATAAATTTAAGTAGCCGCTTTATTTATTTATTTTGTATGATTTTCGACCCTCCGAAATTATTCTTAGGTTGTGTTTGGCCAAATAAAATTTTTATCTCAAACAAAAAATTTTCATCTCATCATTACAACTTTCTCAAATTTTCATATAAAATATAATAAACTATTCAACTTTTTCTTAAAATTTTTAAATCTAAAAAAAAAAAAAAAAAACGTGGATCGTGTGGCAACTAATTAAGGCAACAGTTCAATAGAGTACTCGGACGTCTTTCAAATTTTATAGTATATCATATTATAAATTTAATTTTTTAATAAAATAAAGCAATATATAGTAAACTATTAGCAATAATTAATATGACATTAATAAATAAGGTCTCTTTTAGAAGTAAGGTTTTTATAATAATATTATACATCATATTATAAAATTATTTTTTAATAAAATAAATCTAAAGTCCGTAATTATATGGATCATGTCTTCTTATCAATCTAATTTTTTTTTAATAAATATTATTGTTTATGGAATTAAGGTTTATTTTTTCGTCTCTTTGTTTAAGGAATACGATCAAACAAATTATTATTCTTTCATAATCATTGTTTATTAAGGTTCCTTTTGACACCTGGTTATGGGATTTTAGGCTTAAATGTAGCTCTAAGTTTTCAGCTATAACCAAGATTTTTCTCTATCATAAATTAGAGTATTCAATAAAATTAGAGTACCGTATTCATCTTTCTAAAAAAATAAAAAAATTTGACTATTAGACATTGTCTTGCCATCTTATTGATCATACTCTTTCTCTCACTATATTTCAAACAAATATTTCACTATCACTGCTGGTTGGGAAAAAGCAAATCAAATTGACTGCAATCCCAGTTCTTGGCCAACTTACAGTACCAGTGTAGGCTGTAGCTAGGGATGGTTATTGGTTTAGAAGTCAGAATTTGGATGCTTAATGTTTCGAGTGAGAATTAGTAATTGGTATATATCGTTTTCAATGAATTTGGGTGCAGAATCAGTGAACACATGATGAAGGGGATAGTCAATCTTGGCAAGCTCTATATATAGCTTGGAGATGTGCATTATATACATGGGTTGTCAAGTTCTGAGTTGCTCGATCCAGACTTGGTACGATATGAACATGATTTATGAATATGATGTTACCTTATATTACCTATTTCTATATATCAGAATGATCAATGTTTTATTCATATTATAACTAGACACGATACGAATCATGCATATTATCATATAGATCGCTGAATTTAAAAGTTAGAGAAAATATATTCATAAAATAGAACTAGTCTTTGTGTTTACTTTGATAAAATTAGAAATGCCGGTCAAATGCTCACATTCATAGAAATGTAAGTTGACTCCTAAAAGGGGGTGATAGAATTCCTGGGGAAGGTTCTAACTGTTGGACTTTCCAACATTATAAATAAGTCCTTGATTCACATGTCTCATCAGGATGATCAACCACGTACAACCTTGTTTTCATATTACATTTTTTTTACTTCAATACTTGTAGCCCAGAGCTAGCATACGAATGCTGACCCATTTGTAGTCTTCTGAGTTCTGATCCTTAACAACCAGAAGCTTTGACATTGACTGAGAAAATTCCTCAAATTTAACAAGTCCGGTCCTTTTTAAGCTCTTTATTTTCTCCTTTAGCTTCAGTAGAGTACCAGCATGTACATGAATACTTATTTTGATTCATCAAATACACAGTACGTTTTTCATACAATATATATCTTTCTATTATAAAAAGAGCTTATGTTACTGCTACAGTAATGAACAGTAACATCACATTCTGTTTCCGTGTTTCAGCTACAGTAATGAATAGTATTTGATCCGTTTCCGTGTTTCATGTCTTCAGTCTTTCCTTCTATGTATAACATCAGTGCAAAATGCTTCAATTTTCGTTGGTTGCATTGGTACTGCAAAAGCTCCCTCTGTCAGTTATGAGTGCATGAGTGCAAAAGCTCCCTCTGTTGCGTGCAAAAGCTCCCTCTGTCAGTTATGAGTGCATGCGTCTCTTTCCTTTAGTTGGCTAGTCCATGCGTATAAGCTGCTCTTTCCTTCAGTTGGTCAATGCATGCGGCGTTGGTCAGTTAATGGTATAGGTAATAACAGTTTGTCAGAATAAATTACAGCAAAAACAAATACAATTGTATTAAAACAATGTACTCTTAAAAACAAATCCATTCCTTCCGTATAAGCTACTCTTTCCTTCAGTTGATCAATGCATGCGTTGGTCAGTGCATGTTATAGGTAATAACAGCTTGTCAGAATAAATTACAGCAAAAACAATGTACTCTTAAAAACAAATCCATTCTTTCTACTGTATGTACTATATCGGTTTGCCAGCCCTTTAATAAAACTATATGATTAACTATATGATATACGATTAACAGTTTGTCAGAATAAATTACAGCATATGAAAAATACAATTGTAATAAAACAATGTGCTCTTAAAAACAAATCCGTTCATTCTCCTGTATGGAATATATATATCAGTTTGCCCACTGTAAAAAGAAATAAAAAATCATTAAAAACATTAAAAAAGTATAGTTAATCAGGTATATGATTAACTATACTTTTTCCATTTTTTTATCCATTTGTTAATCAGGTAAAAAGTACTTTTAATCAGGTAAAAACTATATGATTAACTATACTTTTTCCATTTATTTATCCATTTGTTAATCAGGATAAAGAAAACAGTGCTCACTACCCAAGATGAAAAAACAAATGCCATATGAAAAAAACTGCACTGTTTTGATTGGTTTTTTCCAGTGATAAAAAACTGCACTGTTTTGATTGGTTTTTCCCAGTGATCTGATGCATATGATGGGACACTAGGAGGTCAGTTCTACATATAAGTGGATAAATAAAGAAAAAACAAAAACAAAGGATTTCGCCAGATTACATTTGGTTTTCCAATATCTGGTTTGATTGGTTGGTTTTCCAGTGGCTTGATTGGTTTTGCAGTGGCATGGTGCATATGATGGGACGCCCTAGGAGGACATTCAGCAAGCCATTGCACCTTAAAAGGGTCTAAGAAGATTATTTTCATTCACCTTGCTTCCCTGCTTATTTTGTTTGGTGATTCTATTCAGAGCTGCACATTTACTTCTTGGGTTATTTTCCTTACCCTACTAGCTTTTCTTTCTTCTTTTTTTCATTGTTACCTTACCCTACTAGCTTTTATTTCTTCTTTTTTTTCATTGTCTCCTTACCCTACTAGCTTTTCTTTATTCTATTTTACATTATTTCCTGCAGTGCTTAATATTTTCTGTTGATTTTTAATGGTGATTCCTTTTCAGGTCTTATTGGTTGGGGACTTTCAGAGTTTTACATTTCTGATTTTTATCTTTGTAAGTCTATCTTCTTGTTTACTTTATTCAAATTTATGCTATTTTCTGGTTTGGTTCATGCTATACATAAGAAGGTACAAAATATTGTTAGATTTATACTGTTTTTTGGCTTGGTTGATCTTGTGGTTTACTTTATTCAAATTTATGCTTTTTTCTGTATTACACCAAAGATCTATGTTCAAATTTATGCTATCTTGTATTTAAGGATACTACTGTGTTCAAAGATCTAAAAATAAAAATGTGGCTACGAGCACAAAGGGAAGTAGTGTGATGTTGTGTAGTGGAAATTATAAAACTTATAAAAAAAAACAACAAAAAAAAAAAAAATGGAACAGCAGTTAAACCAGATGAACTAATCACAGTCAAACCAGATCAAAACATGCTCAATTTATAGAAGTCACCCATAAGCCCACAACTCTAGAAATTAAATAAATATTTATATAATTCCAAGAGCCAAACAGTAATAAGAAGAAGCAAAACATATCTGAACTCGGGCTTGTATTTTTTGACCCTCTGATACATATCCATGGCTAATTCCAGGATTGCTGATTTCTTGGGTGAGAAACCCTAGCCCTACAAAAAAAAAAAAAAAAATACTATCACACAGAATGCATGCTCAGATCAGGACCAAATCACAGTACAAAACCATAACAGTGAAAGATTCAATGGAACACTCCAATGACAGTAGAACAAAGCAATCTTGGTGCACACATCAAAGTTTGATAATAAAAAGATCAATGGGGAGAGCATAAAACATTTCCTTCTAACATCATATAACACTGCTCAGACAACATATAAAATGAACATTCTCATCAAAATAGACCCAAATCAACAAAGTAATAAAGAGAGAAAAAACCCTAATAGTTAAACAAAATTGAGAAATTTATGGATTCCAAACATGATATAAGATTCTTAATTGTTGGTTAATTAGGAAAGTATGATTTTGTTTTATATCCCATGAAAAAATAATTGAAGTGTTTTACTAAGCAAATGAATAGGCAAGATAGATTATAGTGAATAACTAAGCCAAATTTTATTTTTTATTAAAAAAAAAAATAATAAAACAGAATAGTATAAAGGCACATTAAATGCCAAGTTTCACACGTAGTAATATATATATATATATATATATATATATATGCGTGTGTGTGTGTTCTTCATAGTTCGGTGGAATTGAGTTTTAGAAATATTTTAAGGAACTTTAATTGCAATCAACAAATATGAATAATAAATCCATTAATTGTGGCTTGAGTATTTTCTTGGATTGTAAGAAATGACATCAACCTAAATCTAATAATAGTATGTGGCACTGGACACGTGGCGCAGCATATATATATATATATATGTGTGTGTGTGTGTGTTATAACAAGGATGTCAATAACAATCAAGAGGGAAAAAGGAACTCTCTTGTTGATTTAGAAATCTTAAGTCGGCATTCATGCAAAACATATTAACATAGCATGATTAAAACACTCTTAAAAATAATTAGAAATAAAAATATTACTCATAAACTCAATGTTGTTTATAACTCTCTACAAAAAAAGTTTATTTTTAAAAAATATAATAACTCAATTATAAATATTTTTTTAAAAAATAAATATTTCGTTTACCTATTATTGTTGAAAAAATTCTATTTATAGATCAGTGTAGATGATGCGCAATCACCCTCCTTACTGCCATTAACTTGACATGATACAATTTGTAAGAAAAGTTTAAGAATAAAATTTACAGATTTCCAACAAAGTAAATCTCCACGAAAGTAATATAGCTTAAAAAAAACCTTAAAATCTCCACGAAATCTACAAATTTCCAAATCTAACCCACAAATATTCCTCAAAGATTCTTCTACTCAAATATTCTCAACAAAACAGACCCAAATCGACAAAGTGGTAAAAAGAAAAAAAAAAAAAACCTAAATGATGATTTCGAAATCTACGGATCTGACTAGAAAATATTCTTGCATTTTATTCTATTTATAGATCTAACAACACGAAATAGAAATACACAAAAACTTTTGAAGTTTGCAAAAATAGGTTCGAAAACTTTACCCATATGGTAGATTTGCTGGATAAGCTGCAATGCATGGTCTAGAGAGAGAGAGACAGAGAGAGAGAGGAAACTGAAGAGAAGGAGGTGGGGATGGGGACGAGGCGAGGCGAGGCGAGGCGAGAAGAAAAGGAAGAGAAGTTTGCGTTTTTTGGGGGGCGGGGTGTTGCGGCGTGAGTGATACGAAATGGGAGGGGGATGACTGGTAGGGTTTTCACTCAATTCAAAACAGCACCGTTTTGAAGAGTTGCACTGGGCTTCACAAGCCGCACAGGCTGGACCCTAACTCAAGCCCAAGCAAACCTCACCCATAAGCCCACAATACACCATATCATATTATCAGGGCCCAATCCGAAAAAGAAATTAAACATATTGTGTTGTGATTTACTGATAAAAAACCACATTAACAAAAAATACACAATAACTTTTACAATAATAAAATAAAATAAGGAAAATCATAATAATAAAATAAAA
Organism: Carya cathayensis; assembly: GCA_011037825.1. Lineage (NCBI taxonomy): Eukaryota > Viridiplantae > Streptophyta > Magnoliopsida > Fagales > Juglandaceae > Carya > Carya cathayensis. The sequence goes on from QGSO01000472.1 coordinate 434,596, forward strand.
ACTATTATGTATCATTTATTATACTTATTTGAAATTATTAAAAACTATTTTTATTATAAAAAAAATTTCATAAAATTATTATTCAAATGCGTTCAAAAAATGATAAACTTTACGTTCAAAAAATGATAAACTTAGTGCATGTTTAAAATTGCGGAGAAAAATATAATTTATAACTTTAAATTTTATAACTTATAACTTAAATAATAAGTTCTATAATTCAAAAATGATTTATTGTTTAATAAACTTGTATCTAAAGTACTTTTAAAGTTAGTTGTCTTAAGTTTTTAAAAAATATATAGTTATCTGCAAGAACTTTTCGATAAAAATTTCAATTAGATATTTTTTAAAAAATTAGATTTTTAAATTTTTTTAAATGATTAAAATACTTTTATAAATTTATCAAATATATCATTTTTTGTTTAATTATAAGTATAATTATATATTAATATATGTATCAATTAAACGTGATTGGTTGAAAATAAAATTTTAGTAAAAAAAATAATACTAATTTAAATTTTAAATATAAAAAATTAATATTAATATATATATTAATGTGTAATTTTATTTATAAGTAATAAAATTTAAGGTGTGCTCTCGCACTTGAATATTTGCTAGAAAATATTATATATTCATCTACGTAACTTCATAAATATAACATGTATATTATATTATTTTTGAATTTGTAAATTCACTACATTAAACCAAAATTTATATTGTGATGATAAAACCAAAAACACTTAGAATATTTTATTCAGAATTTTTTTTTATCACTTTTTCTATGCAAGGGATGAAAGTTTTCAATGTTTTGAAAATTATTATTATAATAAGTTTTGTTATTGCTAAAAAATGTAATAAATATGCCAAATTCTAAATCTTTTTTCCTAAGCATTTTAGAAAGATTTTGGTTTTTTCTCATCGTTTAATTTATTACTGAAAAGTTAAAAACTTTTTGGTTAATTGTGCGCAACCATATTTGTTACAACGTGCATTTTATTCTCTATGCAATAAATTATCAATTGAAATCAATTTTTAAGGGTAGAAAAAAAAATCAACATTTATATATATATATATATTAGGTCAAAGCAACGTGTAAATTTTTATTGATTCTAACTTAAAATGATATTTCCATCAAATTTATAGTTGCTGAGCATATGTTGAACTCGATGATGGTACAGGAAGACTATCTGCTGTTATGTTTGGTGAAGTTGTAGAAGAAGCATTCGGTTGTTCGGCAGTTGAGCTTATGAATCATACTGGAGATGTACGTTTTCTTATTTTCCATTGGCTATCTCAGAAGTCTATCTCAAAATTTTTAACATATTTAATACATTATCTATAAATACATTGAGGTTTATATTTAAAAAAACTATTAAAAGTAAATTATAACAAAAATCATTTAAATTGATTTTTATATATTTGTCTATTATGTCAATTTTATTTTTATTTAAAAACATGCATAGTAATTTAATTAAAAACATTGCATTCAAAAACTTGTGTTAATTTAGAAGACATAAATTTTCAGCATATATAAAGTCTTTAAATTCTTATTAATCATGCAATTATAATTAAAAATTCCCTTTGCAGGAACATTTGTCATATATAGAAAATCTTGTAGCACGAGTTTCACAAAAAGAGTGGAAGATTGAACTTTTAGTAGACCTTGATCGACTCAACCAAAAGCAGTACAAGAATTTCAATGTCGTCTCTATTGATGCTGTAAAGGATGACACCAATGATGGATTAGAGTAAAAACATCAAATGACTCATATTTTGAACTGATGTTTTTGTTGGATTTGTAGTAAACTTATCGCAGACAACTTTGCTAAAATTATCGATGTTATAAATATGCATTAATCGCCGGTTCCTAACTTCACTACTTTTCTTATTCAATATTGTCACACATCATTAATCATAGGGGTAAACGTGCCTTGCACGTAGCCCACTACTAGTATATATATATGTATATATAATTGAGTTCTGTTTCTTTCTTTCTTTCCTTCTTCTTCTTCTTGTTTTTTTTTAACATGTTCTTAAATTATTTCAACCCTTTTTTTCTTGACAATTTCATTCAACCGATACCCATTGTGTTACACGCCGGTGGATTATGGATAGATGATCTACTGCGAGGGTGAGGGGCTGTAAATGCCTAAATTCTCATAACATGCCGGAACAGGGAAAATAATTATTTTTGACCCAAGATGTTGACTCGGATGTCGATACGGTACTCTTCGCGTTCATTCATGAAATAAATTATAAATTAACAAGTAAAAATAAATAAGAAGAGATTGAGATTTGTGTGGTTAGGCATAAAAGCTTACATCTACGAGTTGTTTGGGGGCAAAATCTATTATAATAGATGATTTTATAATTTCTTATGGCTTTGCATATTTTTCAATACAATGAAAAAATTTAGGAAAAATCTTTTAGAGTCCCTATGTGTGGTGAAGTTTGTACGTAGAGAGCTTATGGAGTGCCCTTGGAGAGTATCCTTTTTCTTTGTAGAGATCTCCTTGCTTTATAGAGATTTGTTTTCTTCTTTAGAATGATAAAATCTAACTTGTCATGTAAAATCTTTTTCTTTTAAGGGTCTAATCCAACTCTTTTAATTTATCTTTTTCTTACTTTATCTTTTCACTACCTTATATCTTCCCTTATTATTAATAATAAGTTTTGAATGAGTTGGACGAAGTCAATTAAGTTCCTAACTAACTCCCTTGGAAAAGATGAAATTGTTAAGTAGAGAAAATTGTATTTTATTCAGCTTAGAGGAAATTTACAGAAGAAGATATACGAGAATCTTTGTACTTAACTATAGTAGACTGTAGGACAGGTAAAAGTTACCTGGGCGTGTAACTAGGCAAGTATCTAGTGGTCTGGACTGGTCAAGTTCCTACTGGACCGAGGTCCTTACAAGATATTAACTACACAGTACTTAATAGAATTAAATATAACAACACTAAAGAATAACAGGCTAGTAATCTCGAGCTCAAAAGCCAATTAGGTCCCAAGCCCAACTCAGCCCACAGCAGCCACGACTTCCTTCAGTTTTTAAAGTAACCCTGACCGAGCCACTTCACTTTCACTTTCACTTCACCTTGTCTCAACAAACCCTAAGCCCCTCTTAGCGTTGTCGACACCCTGGTTGTCTCCGCCGTCGGCTTGACCAAAGTTAAAAAGGGCCAAAATTTAGATAATTGTATAAAAAAGACCCTATATTAAATTGGTCATCTTTAAAATAATTTAAATTTTAGCTATAATGCTTCACCAAATATAACTAACTACAGTTGCTTTATCAAACATTAAAATACTAATTTCTCACTCCAAGCAAATAAATTAAATTAATTAGAATATAATTAACATTTAATATTTAGAATATAATTATTATAAACATTTAAATTACTTTTTTTTTTCAATATTAATTTAATTAGAATATAATTATTATTAATATTTGATAATCCTTTTTTTAATATTAATTTAATTAAAATATAATTATTATTAATATTTAATTTGTACAACTACAAAATGTGATAAAAATAAATTAAATAAAAAAATTTTAAATTAATAATAATTTATTATTATATAGAGAGTAAATAAATAATCCAATGTGGGGATTGAATTTAAATGGAATAGACAAATGTAAATTAATGTGATATTAGCTAAAATTTGAAGATGCATTTGACCAATCCAATAAAAATGCTCTAAGAGGTTGTTTGGATGGTGAAATAGGATGAGATAATTTTAAATGAAAGTTGAATAAAATAACGTTAGAATATTATTTTTTAATATTGTTATTATTTTGAGTTTTAAAAAAATTATAATGATGAGATGAGATAATATGATAGTGTTTATCAATCCAAACAGACTCAAAGTCTAAAGTCGTTATCTTACTCACAAGGATAAGGGAGATGTTGAAGGTTAGACTAATTTACACCCAAAGAGGAGGAGTTACATCTTTTGATTTTTGTTCATGGTCTAAATCTTAGGGATTGTTTAGCAACCAAAACATTTAGTGACAATCAAGAATGCTCTATATATTCTCAAATATTAAAGAAAAGATATTTATAAGCGTGAATTATGCAATTGCCGAGTAATCGTTTTTAAAAAAGTAATAAATATAGTACCCACGTGAAAAAAATAATTTTTTTATAATAGATCACATTTTTTTTCAAAATAATTACACGGTATTTACGTACTTCACAGTTGTAAGAAAAATCACTCCAAATATTAATAACCCTTCTACGTACCAAATATTCATTTTAATATATATTTTAGAAAATAAGAAACCCGATGATGATCTAGGCCACCTTGTTTGATTGAGATCGAGCTAAGCCGGCCCCTCGTGGCTCGTGGTGGCCGAAAGCTAATTTTGAGAGATTTTACTACCGTTTATAAATATTTACACACTATTCATAAATAGATCCCTTTACAAACAGCTTCTACAAAAATCAAGCAGTCGGCTTCACAAGAATCCACTTTTAGCTATATATTGTATAAACGACATCATAGCTATCATGTTAATTATATGATATGATTTCCTTAGTGAGGACGTTGGAGACGAATGGGAAGCCCGTTTCGTGGACTTGGCATCATGTCACCGGTAAACTTTTCAATGGGAAGCACCACTTCCCATTTGAACCTTTTGACCACATTGTGAACAAATGTGAGTATTGCTAGGCGTGCGTACTCTTTCCCAGGGCACACCCGTGGCCCTCCTCCAAATGGAACAATGTAAAAGGAGGAATACATTTGCATCATCGTATCTTGAGGGGTCAAACTTCTCTGGATCTGGAAAGAATTCTGGGTTCTTGTTTGTTGTGCTCACCGTCCAATATACCTGCATGCATGCCCACCAAAACTTACCATATGTATCAAGCTTGTTCATCTGAGTCCATCTCATGGGTCCTAGTTGCATGGTATATACGCAATGACTTGAGCATTGAATATTATTCGAGAAATTCATTTGGGGATGGATAAATAATATTTCGATAGGTTGATATCACGAAGAAGTCATGTAAGTTTGTGGAATTAATTTTTTATAATTTTTTTATGTATGGTGCATGCTTCTCTTATATAAACTCTTAAACATTTAACTAACATTTAATATTATCTGAAAAGTACATTTGCACAAGAAATTAGGTTTGAGCATGAGCATGGCCGTACCTTCCATCCCTTTGGAATGGTGTAACCGGCGTAGGTAAAATCAGTGAGGACCACTCGGAAAGTTCCCTGAAGAGGAGGGGTGAGCCTCATGACTTCATACAAAACGTGCCCCGAATACTTCATCTTCTGAATGTCATCCCACTCCAATAGCTCTCCAGATTTCTTCGAGGATGGGACCTCCGATTGCTCTGGTTTTCAGTAAAGATTAATGAAAATAACATTGCACTCTTTTAACAGCTTTTGGGTCAAACATCCTTGGGTTACATTAGCAACAACCAAGGATGTTAACGATAAATCCGATATTCAGCTGTATACAAATTTGTGCAACCATCAAGTTCCTCATAATCATCTTATACAGAATTTATTTAACGACTTAATCAATTTGAGAACACTGTAAATACTGAGAATGTCACGTTTATTTTTAAAGTATCTATTTACGAGTAATTTTTCATGCAAAATATTTCCAAACTTTATGCAACTATACTGAGACAATCCTAACAGTCATCGTCTTGGCATTCAATTCAATTTCAATTACGAATGATGTCTCATTCATAAATTTCATTTAGAGACATAATTTTAGTGTCATATTACTAACGATGACTCATACTTGTCAAAAAAATCATATACATGCATAACCATAAATACAAATATACTCCCACTAACCCATGGGTATATATATTAATAATAAATATATTTTTTTAAACTAAAACAGTATTGGTATTATCAAATTTCAAATACCAATTTTTAAAAAAACTGTTATCTCTTCTAAGAAATCCTTTATTCGTTTCTTGTAGACTTTAGACTTCTACTCTATAATTGTTTTCACATTGATTTGATGTAACTCTAGACCGTAATGAGTTACTAATGTCATAGTAATCCTCAATGAGTTCTTTTAGGTTTAATAGGACAAATCTTTTATTGATATGTTTGATTTATTTTCCTTTTATACAAATAAACACACATCCTGAGATTAGAAAACCTAAATGTGGAAAATATTTTATTTACTAATCTCTGTAACTTTTCTTGAAAATATTTTCCAAAATTTTATGCTACAAATTATGTTTTAAATTCTATGCTATAAATTGTAAAAGTTTTAATAAATCATTTTTTCCTTTGGCTCCTGTACATACCTCATGAGTGAAATTTTTTTTAACAAAAACATTATTATGAAGGCATGACAAATAAAATTTTATTGGAAGGAAGAAAGGAATCACATAAATGGCATTTTGAAACAAATTGAAATTTGAACATTTGTGCTTGAGTTTAATCTAAAAAGAATGCATAATTATGTATAAGATCTGATTCGAAACTTATTTGGTTTACACTTCCTTTCGAATCATGTTTTATGCTTAGGGTATTTAAACCTTCATATGTCACTATTTATTTCAAACTTCCATTGACACAATTCTTATATTTTCATTACAATCATTTCCTCCATTTTCCAAAAGATACAAATGATTTTTCATACAAATTTGTAAAATAAATTTGTATCTAGCTAACAACCATTCTACTAACTTGTTCATATTTCATTATTTTAATGAAATAATAATGCCTTTAAAGTAAACCATTATGTATAAAGAATTCATACAGTTTAATATGTAAGTAGTTAAACATTGTACTTTTCTTACCTTTATCACTATTCTCAATGATAATTGATGTTTAAACATAAAAAACTCTTAGTGTAAATTTGATATGCTCATGTTTCTCTATATTAGAGTCCATTCTATACATGAAACTTATAATGATATTCATATACTTATTGCAAGAAAAGCATTTTGATCACTTTAATGCTTTGAGTTCGACACTCATAAACAATAATAGAATTTAAATCATTATGAATGAACTAATAGTGTCATTGAGATCTCTCCTCTCCTTTGGGAGTGAATCCCAATGCACAGAATGTCTCCTCTAGTTTTAATTTCAGAATTTAAATCATGCATTATCAAGAATTTAATCTATTATGAATGAACTAATAGTGTCATTAAGGTCCTTCCTTTGGGAAGAGTCCCAATACACAAAGCATTTCCTCTAATTTTAAATTCTGTGGATGAATTAACTATATCATCAGAATTCTCATTTGAAAGTAAACTTTAACACACAAAGTGTTACCTCCAATATTAAATTCTGTAAATGAACTAGCTGTATCATCAGAATTCTCCTTTGGGAGTAAACTCTAACATACAAAGTGTTCCCTTCAATATTAAATTCTGTGGATGAACTAGCTATATCATCAGAATTCTCCTTTGGGAGTAAACTCTAACATACAAAGTGCTCCCTCCAACCTTTCTTTAATGGATGAACTAGTAGTGTCATTAAAACCCTATTTTAGGAGTAGATCTTAATACACAAAATTATTCACTCCAACCTTAATTTGATGGATGAACTAGTAATATCATCAAAACTCTTATTTAGAAGTAGATATTGACACACAAAATTGTCCACTCCATCATATCCACCTTGCTATGGAATTTAATGATTTTTCACCAAAATCTAAGAAAGTCTTGTACCTTTGGGCAACCAATCTTTTCTTTAATTTTAATGTGAATCATTTGCTCCATATTGGATAATATATATATATATATATATATATATATATATATGGCATGATAATAAGAACCAAAATAAACAATTCATACATGTATTTAATAATAATAACATGTACATAAGATTTAATGCATGTAAATAATAGCATGCATATGACATTTAATACATGTATTTAACAATAATAACATGCATATAAATTTAATAATTTCCATACATGTAGATAACAATAATAACATGTATATAGGATTTAATAAAATTTGCATACATGTACATAATAATATGTCTTTAATAAAATTTTTATGCATGTAGATAACAATGATAACATGTATATAACAATAATTTAAATAAGAACCATAAAATTAAAAAATTAAACAATTCGTACATGTATTTAACAGTGAGGATATGCACATAAAAGAAAATAAAATTTCAAATTTTTTTTTTTATTAAAAAAAATAAAATATGAATATTTTAATCTGACCGGTTCGACTCTGAACCAAAGCGGTTCAACAAACCGGTCTGAGACCCGGTTTATGGTCAACTGAATGTGTTGACCTGGGCCGGACCTACTGTACAGGCCCATTCCTTTTTTTGGTTGTTCTTTTATTGGGCTGGGCCATATTAGTGGCCCATTAGCCCGTTTGCTTTTCTTTTGTCTTGGACTGAGCCAAGCCCAGTAGACCCACAACCCATAGCTTTACTTATTTATAACATAGCCCAAGCCTCTAGTCTATTAGAAGAAAACCTAAAGGAAGCTTGCTCTATTCCTTCAATAAGCAGCGCTGCACCAATATTTTTCCTTAGATGTAGTGTCGCACCAGGCACCACGGTGCCTTCAGTTTTCCCATAATGGTGCACAACACCGCACTTCAATTTCTTTTCTTCTTTCCTCAACATGTAGTACTACACCTCGTGTAAAACTTCCTTTCGTTTGGCGCAATGGTGAAGCCACACCCTCACTACAAGAAAAACGGACTTTTGTGACCAATTAATAGTAACGAAAAGACTATTAGCAACCAATTTTAGTTGCTAATAGTCTTTTCATTACTATTAATTGATCGTAAAAGCTCGTTTTTCTTGTGGTGCATGTTAGATGCATTGGCATCCAGTCCACACTAAATGAGTGCACCAACAACATTAACAAACCCTCTGCTGCGCACAGAGACAAGGGCATGCAAAGCAACTTGTGGGCAAACCATGTCAGACCCCATAAGCAACTCTAGTGGCCTGGCTAGGTACGTAGCTTGTCTCCAACAAAGACTCCTCATCACAGTTTTGTTTTGTCTCTTTCTCAAGACAACACAATATAGGCTGCTCAGAGAGAGAGAGAGAGAGAGAGAGATAAAACCCAAGTATAGTTCTAAGTCCAAAAACATTCGAAATAGATTTCAACGCACTACAAGAGAAGTGAGTTTTTGTGACTAAAATTTAGTGACCAAAAGGACTATTTCTTACGGTTTTGGTCGGAAATAGTTCAGTCAGGCGGGCTTTGTTCCGGACATATCGCTTGAACTTCCCTAGGTACCTCTCAAAAGGATACATCCACCTGTATTGCACTGGTCCAACAAGTAATGCCTGACTGATAGGAATATCTGCACTGGTCCAACAAGATGCACCATTATATCAAAAAATGCAGGTGAGAATATCATCACAAGTTTACATAGGATGATAGGAATATCTGACTGAAGCCGATGCAATGATTCAAAAGTCAATGTTCGCGCACACAATTCCTTGAAAAAAGTACTTAGCTCGGTCAAAGCTAGCCGGATGTCGGGCCGCAGAAAACCACCAATCACGACCGGAAGAACCGTTGGAGAAAAATGTGGCAGTCATGACTTTTCATTCCCATAATTTTGCCTTCACGAATATTCACACACCGAGCAATATTAGAGGCGAAGCCATCTGGAAACGTAACTTGTGACACCCACTCACAAAAGGATATTCTCTCATTATGGTTGAGTGTGTAACATGCAAGACTCATTCGGCAACATCACCATCCGGACGTAAGTGTAATTCCTTCCTCAGTCCGAGCTGTTCCAAATCCCTGCGCGCATTTGCAGTGTCCTTACTCTTTCCATCAATACTCAGCAAGGTGCCCAATACACTATCACAGATGTTTTTCTCAATATGCATTACGTCTAGGTTATGCCTGAATTCCACGTCTTGCCAGTATGGTAGATTAAAAAGATGCTTTTCTTTGTCCAGTTTAATTCTTGTGGTGCATGTTTCCTCTTCTGCAAACTTTTTCCAAATTCCACATTGGAGACCATGCGTAATGATTCAAGAACGGCTTGGGAACTAAGTTTTGCAGGGTGACCTTCAACCTCGGTGGCACCATTGAAAGCACGTTTATTCTTTCTCCAAGGGTGGTTCGGAGCCAACCATCGACGGTGGCCCATATAACAATGTTTATGTCCATAGGACAACCACATAGAATTAGTACCTACTTGGCATACAGGACATGCCAACTTACCCTTGGTGCTCCACCCAGAAAGATTGGCATATGCAGGAAAATCATTTATAGTCCAGAGTAAGGATGCATGTAATCGGAAAACATCGGAACTGAATGCATCATATGTCTCAATACCAACCTCCCATAATTCTTTCAATTCATCAATTAAAGGATGCAGGAAGACATCGATATCATTTCCTGGTGATTTAGGACTAGGTATCAAACATGTCAGTAGAAAGTATGGGTCTTTCATGCAAGATCAAGGTGGCAAGTTGTAAGGCAGAAGTATGACTGGCCATATACTATAGGGCTTGCTCATGTTATTGAAGGGGTTGAATCCGTCACTTGCAAGTCCAAGACGTACATTACGAGCATCTTTGGCAAACTAATCATGTTTCCTGTCAAAATCTTTCCACACTTTGGAATCAGCTGGATGCCTCATACAGCTCGAATCATCAATACGCCCCTCTTTATGCCATCGCATCGCTTGTGCTGTCTTCTTTGACATATAAAGTCGTTGGAGCCTAGGATTCAATGGAAAATAACGCATCACTTTCTGAGGTACCCGGTGTTTACTTGTCATTGAGACCCACCTAGATGCCTTGCATCTAGAGCACTCATCTTTCTGAGCATCTTCTTTCCAAAATAACATACAGTCATTTGGGCATACATGGATCTTGGTATAACTAAATCCCAACTCACGCTCTAGCTGACGTGCATCATTATAGTCTTCAGGCAAGAGAGCATTCGGGAAGGCATATTTCAATAGCTTTAGCACCATGTTAAATGACTTCACGTTCCAACCTCCGATAGTCTTGATGTGAAGCAACTTCACCATAAATGATAGCTTTGAGTAGTTGGTACACGATGGATAGAGTGGACGCCATGCATCCTCTACGTATTGTTCAAATGAATGGTGTCTTGAAGTCCCAACATTGGGTTCTTCATAGTCATCGAAACTGCCACCAGCATTTAAACTGGTTGCCCCTTCCACGAAGGATCCTACCCGGATGTTATCTAACATCTCGTCAACGTCATCAATGTACTCACCAAAATCATCTCCATCATCCTTATCATCTGCCCGATTAAGATGAAAGGGATCATCTTCTCCATGAAATATCCATTGAGTATAACTTCTATCAATCCCTCGCAAGAAAAGATGATCCCTCACAACAGTAAATGGTTGGAAAAAATTATTTCGACATATCCGACAGGGACACCTAATGGCGTCACTGGCTGGCGCATTGGATTGAGCCATGGATAAGAAATGATTAACTTATTCGGCATAATCATGGGACTGCAATCTATCTTCAATATGCATCCAAGATTTATCCATTCAAGTCTTGGTAACAGCCAAACAGCCTAATCAAAATATTCTTGAGGGAATTTAAGATGAAGTTGCCTTTTCAAGTCCGGATACCATTATGTCCCTGACAAATATAAATGGGTAAAACAACTTTCAGCCAAGTAGAACAGTAAGAAAAAAACGTTGCGGAGGGAAGTAGCATGGGTGGATGACGACTGTCTGGTAAGTTTACTTCTCGGCACACACTAACCTATCTATGATGAATGAAAATGCCTGAATCATATAATCTTCTACACAAATACAAACCCTACATGTGTTTAATATGCAAGCTAGAAAGAAAAAAACCAAAAGGAAAACACAAAAGGTTAAACCACAATAGTATGACATACATGTGCACATAAGCACAAATGAGCAAAAAAACCAATGGGATTCATTAAAGAGCATAGACACAAAATGGAAGGGTCAGTTTGTGTCAAGAATTTGTTATTTGAACCTAAACATTTCAAATATAATCTATAACTATGTGTAAGGCTGGTCATCAGTAGTAGTTTATCATAGAATATATAAACTACGATAAGGCGAAGCAGGTGGGTTGTGAGAATTCAGATGCTTGACTTTAGTTTCAACATGCTTCACTCCAACTCCCGTTGTTGCTCATATATAACAATGGGTGTAACTAATAGCAGGTATGGGAAACGTTCAGCTTTGCATTTGTGTTTTTTTTTAGCTGGAGAGTGGGAGTCACCAAAAAGTGCATTAATTTTCTGAAACCTAATACCATATGGGTATAGGTATTGGGAAGCTAGAGGGGTTGGGTTTGTATTAGAACAGTAGCTGCATTTGGAAGCTTCAGATGTTCTACAATAGGACATCACAAGATTTGTAACATTTTTGCTAGGTATAATTTTTAGCACGTACGCGAGAGAACACGCTTGGTATTCTCAATAATAATTCTCTAGTTTGAGGGTCAGCAGGTGGGAATGACCCTCCATATTCTAGCAGAGAAAGCATTCTCATGAAGGAAAGGTTTGCCAGATATATATAAATATATATATGGGTACATAACTATATAAATAACTATTATTCAAAGGGATAATGGCACTACATAGTTCAGACTAATATAAGCTGCTGCATATTAGCATATCTCGGACAAGCCATGCCTGGTCCTCCTTGTAATTCATGATTTATCAATATACAACTCATCAGTTTAGGCTTCCACCCAAGACACATGTATATTTTTTTAAAATCCATACAGATTTGGTAGGAGTAGCTCCAAAGGTGTGGTTTACTGTTCAACATTTGTCATAACAAATGTGAAAAAGACAAATACAAGCATAGTTGTATGTTTGTATGTGTCAGTTATCACAGCAAACATACAAGCACTTGGAAACAACACAAAAAACCACAACTCCATGAATATTCATACCTAAATTAATATTGGGAAGGGGCATACACCCATTGGATGCTTGTCTTGGTATTGCAGCAGCTATTCCACTTCTATATAAATGACACAACATCCAATTATTCCAAACAATTTAGTACAATAGAAGTAGGTATAAAGGCAGTTTAACTCTGCTACATTGATGATGTGACGCCCCCAAATTCCGCTTGGGATTGAACGGACATTTGAAGCGTCGAGACATGCAACACAATGTTACCTGCCCCCGTTCATGACATATAAGATGCAATGTTCCTAACATGCATATAACATTATGCAATATTCGCAGCGGATAATCTTTTTCTTTAGCAATACTATGCACCAACTAAATATATCCCAAATACTTGAAACATAATTCATACATAAAGGCATACTAAAAAGCCGTGATCACCACACTAGTCTAAAATGGTTGTGATCAAAAGAATACTTGAGATACAACTCCAAAAGTACAAGTATTAACCTAAGTTAAATACTATACCATCATCAACATCGCACCGTGGCCTAGTCGACCGTATTCAGTTGGTCAGATTCCAATTCTCCTTTGGGTCCTGTAACAAGATCTACCATTCGGGGG